>JAJHUR010082179.1:0-34406 GCA_027495735.1 Lutjanus campechanus
AGCGCTCCCTCCTCCCTCTCCCATCTCTCTGCTACTTTTCCTCAAAACAGACGGCGCTGAAAACGGCGACAGAAGTGGCATTTTGGGTTTTATAAGAAAGATGAGAAACACTGCTGCAAAACGTGTCGGACAGCAGAGTACAGAGCCACGAGTCTTTAAAAAGAAATATATCGTATCGTTGAACATGTATCGAGATACGTATCGAGTCGCTCTCAGTCAGTGAGATACACACCCCCGGTCATGACAATCACAACATTTTCCTGAAATGGGAAACTAGTGCTAATATATAGTGAAATTACGCTGCTCCATCATTGCATTGGATTCAAACAAACGTAGCAAACCGAACATTAAACTTTTACTGTATATTGGACTATTTGTTTGATTCTGCTAAAGAACAAACATCAAATACACTTAAAACACTATGGAAAAAAACAGGTGTATTGTTTCTTGTGTATTGTTTTGTTATTGATAGTTGTAAACAAACCAAAAACATAAAGCAGGGCGGCTTAAAATAATTTAGCAATATTTCAGGGTATTTCTGCCCTAATGATACTTTTGATATGTCGGAATAGAAAAAGTATTTTTGGTTTAAAACTCACAATAGCTGCGAACTCTTTTTTTTGTCTCTCCTCGTACTCAGACAGGTGCTTCAGCTCGAGGTGGTGAAATAGGTTCGTTGTGTTGCTCCCGTTTGATGTTACAGTCCTCTTGCACTTTCTTTTGCTTTACTGTGGTTTGTTGTTCATCTGATCTTTTATCACCAAACCACTTCCACACTACAGACGTTGCTCTCCTTTTTGGGACCGACTCCTTCACCGTGAAGCCGGTAGCGATGTTACTCCTGCTTTCAGCCGGGCTTGCTGTTGTTGTGCAGACAATCATGGAAACAACATGATCATTTACTTTAGCGACTGATCACAGCTGAAAATACAGGATGATTTTACATCATTTTTTTTACATTGATTTTACTTTTATTTTAAACAAAATGTAAAAAAAATAACTTCTTATTGAGAGTCTTGCCAGAAAAGTTTAGTTTAGTTTTATTTTGCACAATTAAAACACAGAAAAGGCAAAGATGACCTCCACCTGAATAAATATTTCACTAAAAATACAGAACAATACAAAAAAATAATACAAATGATGGCAAACTAACAGTAACAAAATGTTTTGATAGCAACAACAGTAAACAGCGGTGATAGTAGTGTCCATTTCAAAGCAGAAAATGTGAGCGTGTGAGGAGGATATTGGTTTTTACTGTATTGACCCCCTGAGCAATAGTAAAAATGCATCAAAACAAATAAAACATGAACAATAATGCACAAGGAAAACCGGGTACAAAACAGCAGTTAAATGCTTTTTCAGGCATCATTTGTAACACTTTATAGAGCTGCATCATTAGCAGAGTGTTCCCTCTTTCCTCAGTAAAATTAAAGACTTAAAAGATGTTAACATTAATATAATATTAAACATATAATTAATTTCCATATCAACTCGTACAGTCGGTGTTTTATTTTTTTGACTATTTCAACTGTTTTTTTGTTTGAGATTTTTCTGATCTAATACAAATAACCACCAAGTGCTTTCGATACAGATGTTTTGCACATGTTTTTGATGCGGACGACAGACGTTTGCATTTCGTTTAATCACCGAATCATTGGATTTACGCAGGAGTCGGGCTCGGATGAAGAATGCTCCGACGAAACCTCCTCATCGGCGGAGGAGGAAGAGGAAGACGGCGAGTTCACTGCCAATGAAGAGGATGGTAAGATCACTCTTGATGTTTAAAGATGTGAAATGAAAACATACCTCTGGTAAATACTTCTACATTTCTTAGAAAATGACCCAAAATTAGATATTTTATAATATTTGTGGGCCGTGATGAAACCGTTATGGAATGCAAGTCCTTGAATGTCTATTATAGTGATGTAATCAATATTTGTTTTCTCCCTCTTCATGTTTTCAGCTGAGGATGAGGAGGACACGATAGATGCTCAGGAAAAGGTTGAAGGAAATGTAGATCATGCAGAGGAACTGGACGACTTAGCCAGAGAGGGTAGGTGCTTTTTATTTATTTCTGTCGTATTCATACATAGTAAAAATGGAAAGTGTAATCGCTCCTGTTTAAAAGCCTCTTGTTGTTACTTTGTGTGTTGCTGCTTTGAAGGTGTTAAAAGAGATTTTGCCTCAGTTGAAGAGCTTCTCTCGTTGCTGATTAATTTGTATAAAGGCGCTGGCTTATTTAACTCAACTTAAAAAAATAAATCTTGACACTACATGGAGATATTACCTCTGAATATGAATGAATGACACTAGAGGCAGGACCCTCCTTGACCTCATGTTTGTACTTTTGTATTTCAGTTGCTGTAACTTGAAATGTTTCTTAATTATTAAGCTTCAGTAACTTGACTTTTGCCAAAATGAGCTGAAAGGGTAACTGCATTAATTGTGCTAAAACCCTACAGGTACATGCAAGTTTATTTTGAGCAGAACAACAACCTTTTTACACATAAATTTAAAAGACAAAACCCGCCCCAGAAACAGCCTCTTCACCCCGCTGCCGTCTGGCAAGCGATACAGAAGTATCCGCCGCCAGAATACAGGGCAGCTTCTTCCTTCAGGCTGTAAAACTCCTCAACTCATCCTCCGCACTCCACCGTAAAAAGTAGTTTTTTCTTCTTGTGTAGCATAAAGGCAACCCTGTGCAACCCCGTGTTGTAGAATGACAAATAAATGAACCTTTAAAACGGATAAAAAGCGAAAATGTGCAATTTTATTCGCAGGTTTGATCTGAACATCAGACTGTTTCAGGTCTTAGGTGAACCATTTCATAAGGGAAAAAAAACTCTCCTTCTCTCCTGAATATTCTTGAATCTCCAGAGGTGGAACCAGTTCTCAGCTGTGTAACTAAAGACCCCTGAGCTTTGAGGAAAAACAAGATATAAGATATGATTCAAGGCCAAAGGGGCTTCACCTTCATTTTGGCTTTGATGAGATATTTTCAGACAATTTCTCTTCAAACTTCAATAGAAGTTTCCTTTTTGTCAACCTCCTCAAAAACTGAATGAACATGGATAACTGTGAATTGGGGATGATAATGATTAAAGCAAACTGTAAGAATTTGGTTGATCAAGTAAAATTGAATCGATCTGAATTATTATTATTTTTCTGAGCGTGCTCGACGTGTTATCACATATTCAAGTAAAGCTTTGATTGAGGAGAAATAAAAACACATTTAAAACTGTTTGGTACAAGCAAATTTTTAATTACGATTAGACGATTAATTGACCGTTAAGGTTACCAACAAGGAAAGTGTTTACAATTTGCAGCCCTAAAGAAAATCGGATAATTTTTCGCATCAATTTAAAAAATAGTGAAAAAAAGCTCTGGTGTAGCCACTTCTCTCTGTCTGTAGTTACCACTATTGTTATAGTAAATACTGTGTAAGAATAATAATAAAACTGGATTGTAGTTCACTATAATACTCATATTAGATATTCTCATTATATATACTATAAAGTCCAATAATTCTCACTCAAAGTCCCGTCCACAGCTCTGTCTTGATTGGTTAGATGTCAGGAGTAAAAGCCAACTGACATTCAAGTCTGTGTCACTGACAGGCTGCTGCTGTGATTGACAGCTGTGTGTCAGAGGGAAAGCAGCAGCAGCAGCAGCAGCAGCAGACGTCGCTGAAGTTAGAATAAACATCACAATCTCATTGTCTTTCTGTGACAATCATGTCCAGTTTTTCAGATAAAACGTCTGAAATCATGGTCAGGATTTCGCTCGATGGAGGTGAAAGTGACGGCTTTTAAATCAGTCGCTCTTCCCTTTTCTTTTCTTTTTTTTTTTTTATAAGACTCTCGTAGCACGGCGCTTCAGAGTAAAACACAGCATGCATCTGTCCAGTTTATCTTTGTCTGCATCAAAGATTTATTACTTCAAAAACTACCCGTGACCCGTACGGGCCACAGACCAGCTGCAGTCTGTTGCACCGCTAATAGCTCTATTTTTAATGGAGTCAGCATTTTTAGATTTGTTTAAGCCTGAAGCGTAGTTCAATATGGGAGAAGACACGTGCACTGTGAAGTTTGGTTTATAAAGAGTAATCAAGATTTGTTAATAACTGATTCTAGAGTTATCACAGTGTTTGTCAGTAATCATTTAATTCAGTTTAAGCAGCAGCCTGTGTAAAAACAGGAGCAGCAAACATCCATCCTGACGTATATCTCTGTTCTCCTTGTAGGCGATATGAGCGTTGAGGAGCTGCTGGAGAAGTACAAAGGAGCGTACGCCTCAGACTTTGAGGTTCCCTCTGCATCTGGCTCTAAAGCAAGCTCTGATTCGGAGGTGTCTGGGGATGAGGAGGAGGAGACCGAAGAAGATGAGAGCGACGCAGAGAGCAACACTTCCTCCTCAGGTATTAACCCGCTCACAGGGAATCAAAATAATCTCATGTCAGTTGTTTATCTGCTCCCACTCTGACAAACTGAGGGTGTAACAACTTCTCAGAAGGGAAATATTTCCTTTTCTGGGCTTTTTAAAGATTATTTGCTGCTTCTAATACATTTGTCTTTAAATTAGTTCCTCTTTCAAATGTGCTTCTCTCAGATTCGGCAGGAGACAGCGCAGAGGATGAAGACAGCGAGAAGGACGAAGAGGAGAGCGAGGAGGAAGACGGCGACGATGACTGTGGGGATGAAGGGATGGAGCTCTTGCTAAAGGAGGGAGACAACAGCCCGCCTTCCTCGAGCTCACGGCCAAAGAAAGAGATCAGCCACATCGCTGCGACTGCAGAGAGCCTGCAGCCTAAAGGCTACACTTTGGCTACTACAAAGGTCAGTCTTGAATATTTTGTTCTAACCTAAAATGTCTTCAATTCAGGAAACCTTTATTAAAAGTTTTTCAGTGATAAAAGATCATTTTAAACCCTCCAAAAATAGTTTAAGAAGTAGGAGTAGGGGTCCATTTTGTGTGTTAAAAGTGGAAAAATGTCCTTTGCAGTCCTGAACCATCTTTTTCTCATCATCTTTTTTTCCCCAATAAAAGGTCAAGACCCCCATCCCGTTCCTGCTTCATGGCACATTACGAGAATATCAGCACATTGGACTCGACTGGCTGGTCACCATGTACGAGAAAAAGCTAAATGGCATCCTGGCTGATGAGATGGGTCTGGGCAAGACCATCCAGACCATCGCTCTGCTCGCCCACCTCGCCTGTGAAAAAGGTAACAAACCCGGTCGGGATGCTTTTAGTACCATTTCTACATACGGCGGCCTTTTTGAAGCGCCGCTCATATTTTATTGCGGTAATTTAACTCGGATGTTCCTCCTTTCGTGTTCAATTGCTGATATTTTGTCATTTGGCCTGTTGCGTTCAGGTAACTGGGGCCCTCACCTGATCATCGTCCCCACTAGTGTGATGCTGAACTGGGAGATGGAGATAAAACGCTGGTGTCCTGGTTTTAAAATCCTCACATACTTTGGGAGCCAAAAAGAGAGAAAGCTGAAGAGACAGGTAAAGATTTTATTGGTGCCGTTTTGCTCATTTTGAAGGAGACGCACACACAGATGTTCACTGTTAATGACCCTAATATATTTTTGTTTTACACAGATGTGCGAATTAACTAACTTTCCTGAAATGATTCTCTTTTATTCTATAAATAGAAACAGACATTTTGTTATGATGGTGGTGTTTTTCAGTAATTTATTGTTGGGATCCAGTCGGTGTCCTTGTATGTTAAATATGATGGTTAAGTACCTCATGACAACTGATTAAAAATCACAACTTGAACCATATTGATTGTCTATTGCTTTTTTTTCCCCCCGTAGGGCTGGACGAAGCCTAATGCTTTCCACGTGTGCATCACTTCGTACAAGTTGGTGCTGCAGGATCATCAGGCCTTCCGACGCAAGTCTTGGCGATACCTGATCCTCGACGAGGCACAAAACATCAAGAACTTCAAGTCCCAGCGCTGGCAGAGCCTGCTGAACTTCAACAGGTCAGTGTGGCTGGGTGTCTCGTAGTCTGAGAAGGAGGCACGTACAAATCAATGGGCCCTGAATGAGTAATTTATGTGGTATCTCTGATTCTTCAGACCTCCAAAATTAAAGAGCAGCACAAGTCAGGACTGTTGTTACAGCTGTTAACAGGAACATCTGTGGATCTACAGACTTGTACACATCATCCGTGATGTAAAATCATTTCATCTGCTCTTTGAACATTATGCACACACACCCAGTTGGACCAGGCAGGAATGATTAGACCTTGTCCCGTGTCCAAGGGTTGTCCCTTAAAGGCTTGAACATGCTTCAGCACATGCACCATTTCTTCTGCAGACATGAGCTGGCCAAAACCACTGTAGCTCACATACTTTTTGTACTTTGTTTCTGCTCTTTAAGCAGGAGAATCACAAAATCCAACTTTGCTAGAGACGAGTAAACTTTACAAGTTTTTATATACGTGGTTTTAGACGACAGTGTCACTCATTGATTAAAACACTTTTAATGCACAGCAGGATTTGAAGACGTCTGTTTTTCAAATTTCAGGTTGGCCAATAATTGTATGATTTGTGATTTGATCTCCAGCGACTCCTGTCTGTTGGTTTGGCATCGCCAGACTAATTCAAAAAACGCAAATTACTCTGGAATTTCTCTGCTCGTTTTCAATTTCTAAGGGTCTTTATCATCAGGCGCAGGCCAGAATGCCTCTGCCAGTTGGATAAACCTACAACCAATCAGAGCAATGAATCGTGAAGTAGCCAGAGTCCTGCACGGGTACCCGCCAGGTGAACCACAGAAACATTTTGTATCTGGGGAAGAAATATTCTTGTGGGCGGGCAGCAGGTGAGAACAATAATAAAACACATACAATAAAACAATATTTTTCCCCATGAGAAATCAGATGAAAACGAGCAGTATGAGCATAATGTCATCAGTGGCTTTACTGCGGCCACAAGTGAGTGACTGTGTGTGTTTGTTAAATCACTGGTGCCGGTCAGGTCACAGAGTTTGTATTCACAGTTCTTGGAGTGTGGATTTGACTTGGAGATAATTGTGGGTTGGTTCTGGTTCTCAGCTCTGTGGCTGCAGGTGGGAGCTGGAACTGTGCAGGACTCTAAGCCAGAGCACAAAATTAGCACCAGCTCACCAGTCAAATGCTGGTAAAATGTGTGTGTGGCTGCTAGATTTGCTTCACTCACCAGCCAAAAAACCGGTGATGCTCTTCTGTCAGTCATCTTATTAAGCCCGTCCCATATTAAATAAATGGTTCTGATTGGTCTGAAAAGATCCAGGATGGGCTGAAGTCTGTCTTAATGTGAGGGTGGGCAGACGTATCTGTCAGAGCAAATGAAACACAAGCTCACAGATTCGTCTGGTTCTCAGGTCACCTGTCTGTAAGTTGAAGTGTCCTCAAGCAACACACTGAACCCCAGATTGCTCCTGAGGTGTGTTTGGAAAAATTATAAGTCAGACAAAAGTGTCTGCTAGATTAATTTGATGTGAAGTCCAAAGGTCAGTTCAATGGAGGTCAAACATTTAGGAGAAAAGTATGATACACACGTGTAAAGATCTTGTACAGAAATCAGTAATGCAGTGTAAAATCAGGACACGTTTCACTTTTGCTTTCATAACAGACATGTGGGAATCATGCAAAATGGTTTGCTGTGATTGAAGCAAGAAAGGAAGCACAATTTTGGCGAAAAAACTGCTTTGACAAAAATAATCATGCAATTTCTAGACTTCTTTCTTTCTCGCTTGCTTGCTTGCTCTTTCTTTCTTTCTTTCTTGTTTGCTTGCCTTGTTTAGACCATTTCCCCCAGTCCTCACTGTGCTGTTATTATATGTTCCTCACTGGATGACATAATAACCCAGTAGACTGAGACGATCATGGCTCCAGCATTCTTTTAGGAAATCAGGCTTGTAGGTGGAAAATCTGAATAGGTGTCATAAGCAAACATTATGCACCAAGTGGTTTTGTATGAACTGGTAACGCTCATTGGAAAAAAAAAAAATCTCTCCTGTCTCTATCTGTCGTGCTTCCAAGTACATTCAAAGATGCATCTCTGTCTCCTCTGTGAGCGGTTGCTTGTCACAAAAAGTCAGTGTGCATTCAGCTGTAGAGGACAAGCCGTCATTGAGTATTAGCCATGTTTGACTTTGAGTGCATCCCCAAAATACCACAGGCCACATAACTGTTTGTCCACAGGCCGCAGTGGCGCGTGGCTGTGAAGCTTTAACCAGCTAATCTTCCAATTTGAATTTTTTATTTTTTATTTCTTATCAAAGTGGCTGTAATTACACTAACTTGCCATCTTTTGGCTGGTGGCCTGTTCCAGCTGGTGGTAATTTCTCACTGTGGCTCGGAGCTTCAAAGAGTAGCTTCTGCACACGAAGAGAAGCACACACTGATTTACTGCATGCAAGCTTTTATTCGTGGATCCTCTTTAGGCGTACGGGGTGGGTGGAAAATGAGAGAGCACTTAAGCGTATGTACAAATGGGCAGTATGTGATGAGTAAAACATCTGTGTATCTCAAATGTAAGACCAAGAGGATTGTAGTCCAATGAGATGAATGGATTACAAGGGATGAGAACCAGGAAACACATTTGTAAAATTGTTATTGACAATTGAATCTGCAAACGATGCTCTGGAAAATGTTTAAACTTTTTGTCTTTTTGGATGTGAGATTAATTTGAGAGACTTGTTTTCACATCAAAGCTGCAGTAATTAAAATTTTGATTGATTGCACGGGGTTCAACAGTAACTTTTGAAATTGTTAAGCAAGCTGGCAACCTGAGGGCTGTGCTACGAAGGAAGCTCAAGATAGACGGGCTTTGTTTGCATGAGCTGGCTTGACAAAACCTAAAGCCTCAGTCAGAGATAACTGGTATCACGACAGTGGTTATCAACTCTCTGTGTTGACTCAGGCTTTCCTCTCCAGGCTCTGTGCGCGCTCCCATAAAAAGGGACATTTGTTGCATCATTTGACTCTTCTTCTGCACAAAGTGGAGCGAGTCAAGATTAACATGCTGGAGAATACAGAGAATATATTACATTACATCATTCCTGTCGCAGTAATGAGTCCACAATAAATTATCACCAGGCTCTGCAGGTCCTCTCAGCGCTCCTTTGTAGCATCTTTCAGCTCTTTGTTTTGGTTTTCTGGCCATAAATTTATTGATTTGATGCAGTCCTGCTGCAGGCAGCTGTTTCCAGAGGGCAAAACAACTCTTATAAATCTAGTGTGAACCACCTGCTCAGCATCAAACAGAAGCCACACAGAGTTAGCAACAATCTGGTGAGCAAAGTGGAGCATTTAGCAGCTAAAAAGCAAGATATTTCTCTCAGGAGACAGTGGAGACCAAAACTAAAAGAAGAGTGAATATTGGTCTTCAGATGGTCACACGACTCCAAATGAATGTTTAGGGTTCTCTGTATCTGCTGGACGTGTGAAGAGGCAGCTATTTGCCTTATAAGCTTTATAAGGTGATAATATGTTGTTTTGTTTACACCCAAGCGGTCAAAAAATCAATCGGTGCAGGTTTAATGAGTCTTGCGCAGAAGCTTTGAAATCAATTTGACTGCGATCACCTTTTTATCTGAACTCTACCTCTCCTCCCTCATCATCTATGAGCCTAATTATATAAATCTTGGCACATTTATGTTAACGTCTATACTGACTTCCTCCCATTTACAGCCACCGGCGCCTGCTGCTGACGGGAACCCCTCTGCAGAACAGCCTGATGGAGCTGTGGTCTCTGATGCACTTCCTCATGCCCCACGTTTTCCAGTCGCACCGCGAGTTCAAAGAGTGGTTCTCCAACCCGCTGACGGGAATGATCGAGGGCAGTCAGGAGTACAACGAGGGCTTGGTCAAGAGGCTCCACAAGGTGCTGAGACCGTTCCTGCTCAGGAGGATCAAGGTCGACGTGGAGAAGCAGATGCCCAAGAAGTACGAGCACGTGGTGCGCTGTCGCCTCTCCAAGAGACAACGGTTTCTCTACGATGACTTCATGGCACAGGCCTCGTAAGTTACAACACACTTTCCTTAACATAAAGTTGAGATGATCCAGTCAGAGTTTATTTTAATATTTAATATTCCAGAATTATACAGAAGAACTACCGGACATATGTTTTAAATAGCCACAGAATAGCAGAGGTATAGAGCTATTTATTTAAAGGTCAAATCTGTAATATATTTACTGTAATTAATCAAACATCAAGTTGAAATACTCGCTTCTCTAACATCAGTGCTGCAGCCACAGTGTCCTCCCTTTGAAATTTATATTCAGGAGCAAAATAACTGTTTTTGTTTGCCTGTTTCACGTCAGTTGGAGTTTAAATTAATGCCGAATGTTTGCCAAATAAGTAAGTGTCGTTTTATGAGTCGCAAGAAATCATTAATAATCTTGTAGAAGGCTTGGATGTTTGTAATAGTTAAAATGAGCAATATCTTAATGGGGTTTGGCAGGTGGAAGGTAGACTGTCACTGCAGTGGGCTTTTGTTTCCAGGATAATTGGATATTTCTTTGTCCTTTACTCATCCAGACAAATAAGGGATATGATCATATATAATAAAACAAAAGGTTAAATTCTAATTTAACATGGCAGAATTAAATTCTTCCAGTGTGGACACGACGGGCGGGCAAATTAATGTCATTCTTGCAAGTCGCTGTTTAATTCAGCTCCGTGCGCAGCGTGCAGCAAACTTCAATATTGACAAGAAAATAATCACAGGTTGATCATGTTTTGTGTGGTCTGTTTGACATGTTTCCCTCATATTTTGATAACTTTTATTTTCATCTGTCAGTCAGCTACACATGATGCTGCCAAAAACACAGCATGTGCCAGCTAATGTAAACCCTGGATCCAGTACTCAACAAAAAATGTTTCTTTTTTTAAGTAACTCCTCAAGATTTCTCCTGTGGGCATTTTTGTAAAGTGGCATTTTTTTTTTTTCGTTCTCACACGTCTGTTGGCAGTTTATTTTGCACAACTAGCTAAAACTAATACAACAGTCCAGCAATAAATATTGGGTTTACAAAGGTTATAATGTTCACAGAGAGGCATTTCAATTTTCCCAAATCACCACAAACTGCAGCCTTTAAAATAATCACAGTTGAATCAACACCTTTCTAAACCAATTTCAACAAAAACTGAACATTAAACCTTCATGAAGGGAGAATTTATTGCAAGACTGTTGTTTTCAAGGCTTCTACAGGTGCTTGGATTTTGGCTAAAATGCTTTAAATGGCTTGAAATTGTAACTGCATTGCCTATCAAATTGCTCCCTGACTGAATAGTTTGCTTTTTTAGATAAAGAAATAAAATAAGTCAGTTATTGGCTCAGACTGGTGGAGAGACAGGTGATGCATTTTTAAACATCTCAAACCTTGTTGTGTTTTCCATTAATTTGTCGCCCTTTTGAAGAGTGCTATCATAAAACATTATTTTTGTGAGTTAAAACACAATAATATCTGATTTAATGTGATGAAGTAAATAAATGACAAACATTTTGTGCATATGTGTATAAACGTGCAATTCATCACAGCTGGAAGATGCTGGAAAAGCTTGAAAATTCACCCTGAAAATTTTTGAAAAGTGCCTGAATTTGATTTAGGAAAAGGTGTATTAGACTGCATCAGTTAGACAATATGGAGCGTTGTTTTTGTAATATTTGCAATAAATAATTTACATGTCATTTTTTTAACTGAAAACAATCACATACTCTTTTTTTCTTACCCTAATCTATTATTTCTTGTATTGATTGTTTTCTCCGTTCATCACTTTTTTTGTTTGTTTCTGGTTTCCAGGACTCGGGAAACGTTGGCCAGCGGCCACTTCATGTCTGTGATTAACATCCTGATGCAGCTCCGTAAAGTGTGCAACCACCCCAACCTGTTTGACCCTCGACCCATCCAGTCTCCCTTCATCACGCAGCCCATTGTTTTCCACACCGCCTCCCTGGTGCAGGACGCCCTGGAGGTTTCTCCCTTGAAGGTTAGCATTTAAAAGGAAAATAAAAATAACTTCAGTTTGGCGTATTGAGCGAGGATGTGATTCTGATCGAATAGCAGATTCTAAACAAACAGAAAAAATTGTTTTTGTGTCCTCAGCGCTGCGACCTTTCTATGTTTGACCTTGTCGGCCTGGAGAGCCGAGTGTCCCGGTACCAGGCAGACGTCTTCCTGCCGCGCCACAAGGTCAGCCGCCAATTGATCCAGGAGATCGTGGAGTCTCCTGAACCTCCTCCGAGACCCAAACCAGTCCGCATGAAGGTCAACAGGTACGCAGTGCAGCTACTGATACTTACAGATCCTTTTCTACCCACACGTTCTGCAGACAAACCCACAGAACAGAACATCTGAGCCTGCATCTGTCTGCCTTTTGGTTTGAACAGTTGCCCTCATCTGTAACTGCAGTGTTACCGTTCTGTGGGAGCAATTTCAGTTAAGGACTTTATTAAAGGTCCCTTCGCAGCGTGTCCAGACTGTCATCTGCTCAGTGTTTCAGTCTAGAAAAGCTGGCCAGCGTTTGGCAGCCAACGACACCCGATCAGGATCATTCATGATCTTGTTTTTCTACCAAAATGACGTTAAATTCCTCAAGAACTGTACAAGGAAATGTTTCACACTGTGATATGAACTTCCTCCATTGCAATACAACACCCAACAAAGAACAATATGAAAGTAGAGGAGAGTCGCCACAACCGTAACACTTACTGAGCAGTATTTCAGTTTGATTTCATACCAAGGATGTGGTCATATAATATATTAAAAATAATAATACCATTAAAAGTATGCCAGTTGGAGCATTTGTTGTCTGTTGGCAGTACTTTAATTACACCTACATAGTTTGTGAATCTGATTGATGGAATCTGTAAAAATATATCCAGCTCTAATCTGATTTAGAATATAATTGAATGACATCAGACTAAAGATAGAGAAGCCTAATTCTGCCAATACTGCCCCTGCTTTTTTGGGGGGAGACCCTGTGTAATCACACCTTGTGTTACAAATGAGCTGCTGGTTTCATGCTTTAATGTTTCTTACAGACCAGAACTAACCTGCAAGAAGTGAAAACTGTGCTAACTGATGAAGAACAGATACATGCAGACAACGGTGTGAATTTTAGCTTCACAACATACAAACACAACTTAATATTCGGATTTTTAATTTCTACTCAGATTGTACAGATCTGAAAGAATCCTGTTGATACTCCTCAGGGATGTTTAGGACTTTACTGTGAGAACATGATGACAATTATGTTGCAAAAACATGCGTGTTTAAACTGTAAAGCATCACATTTAAGGCGACTCTCCCCTGCTTAAGATGCGTAGAAATCAGCGGACAGGCTGCTGTTATTGATACCTCGAGCTCTGCCCACGATCAATCAGAATTGGACGATCTGTCGATAGCGTTGATGGCGGTGTGAACAAACATGCTGCTAGAGGTGAAATAGATTTTTCTTCATCTTCTCTGCTGCGTTTTCTACCAGCCAACCTTTCCATCATGGATCCAAGTGCATCATTTGACAGGAATGTCAAACTCATTTTAGTTCATTGGTCACATACAACCTGGTTTGGAGCAGTAAAAACATTGCACAATAACCTATAAATAACAATACCTCAAAATTTCCCCCCTTTTTTAGTATAAAGAAGTAAAACAATCTGAAAACATTCACAGGGTTAGGTTCAGGCAGGCTGGTTTTGGCCCATGGGTCGTATGTTTGACACCCCTGTTCTAAACAGTTTATGTTTGGGCTGGTTATCACCTACAAAACCAAATGAAATGTGTCCGTATTGAATATTCTGATGGTGAGAATCGTAGAGAAAATGGCACTAAATGCTTTAAAACAAAACAGATGTTTATATTAGGATTTCCTCTCACTGTTGATGCGTATTTCAGACAAACGTATCTCAGACGTTTTGCGTAAAAACCTGCTTATTCTCGGCTAAATAATGTGTCAAAGCATCATCATTGTACTGGCAATAATATGGAAACATGATGAAGGACGACCTGTACTGTTTGTCAGCGGGATGGTTCTGCATTTTATATTAAAAAATAAAGAGCCGTATTTGCACTTTGAAAAAGCTCAAGTAGGAGGCAGAACTGGACATCAATGCATAGTCGGTGGCAGGATCCAAAATTACTTTTTGGCTCATCTGCAAGTAGCAGATAGACTGAGAAAATTTACCAGACAGAAATGTTGTTTTTGTATTTTTTTACCCACCACAAAACTTCATTATGCATTTTTGGACGAAGAAATAATTGCCTTGCTTTGTTTAGACGACGCCTCTCGCAAAAATGCAGACCTCCTTGAGTTTTCAGGAACAGAGAAACATCCTGGAGGTGGGTTAGATTACTGAGCCACGGGGCAGTTAGCGGGTCTCTGGGCCCAGGCCTCTGGATGGATAAATAGCACTGCAGGTTAGAGGAAAAAAATAATGTATTTTTGATTTATGGTAACCTGTCCCGTTAACCACACCTCATCATTCTTTCTCAATCAGTCCAAAAGGTTTTGAGAAAAGGGAGAAAAAAAAACATAACCCCTGCCATCACTCGTAATCCTATTCGCTAAGAATGTGTTGCAACTTACCACATCTTTAATAACATGTAATGCATTACTATTTACTGATGTCAAGATGAGAACGGTGCACAGTGAGGGTCACATTAGTCTCAGCAAATTATTCCATTATTATTTTCCTGCAAACCCCAAATTTTCTCACATTTGGTGTTTATCAGGTGTTAATTTTGGACGCTGAGTCGGTCATTAATGAAACCAGATACCAGACCATTTTTACTGATATTGCAAATGCAATGTGATTTGCAATATTGAAGGGAAATAATTTTTGCTTCATTGTTCTCATTTTTATTGAAAAACATTTTGAAATGATCATGATGTGATTTTTGCATGTTTCCCTCAGTCTGTAGAATATGAGAGAACATCTCTACAACACAATATTTAATTTAACCACCATTTGAACACAGCAAAAGGCTGAATTTCAATAAAATTTCGATTAATTGTTCAGCCCCGTGTTGTTCTGTCTGTGTTTTAGGATGTTCCAGCCGCCCCCGAAAGGTGATAATCGACCGGTCCTCCTGATGAACAAACCTACCTGCTCCGTGCCCCCTGCAGCTCAGACCCCCAAACCTCCTTTAGTCACTGAAGTCACCTCAACTCCTGCACCTGCTCCTGTGGTTCAACAAGGCAAGTGAAGTGGGGAAAACTAAGTGTAAACAAAAAAAAAACACTTTAACATGGTTTCATTTATTCTGTCCTTATTTCTCCTAATGATTTTTCTCTTTTTCCCTTCAGTGGTGTGTTCAGTGGCAACCACGCCCCCTCCTCGCCCGCCCATGCAGCTTCCTGCTCAGACTGCGGTGAGGTCCAGCGCTCCAAAGCCGGTGCTGACCGTACGGCCTCCCACTGCTACCTGCACCGCCAGCATCCCGGCTCATCAAGCTCCAAACCCCGCCAACATCATGCCCCAGAGGGTCCTGCTCAGTCCAGATATGCAAGCCAGGTTGCCTTGTAAGTGCACACGGATATCATTTTCAGTGTTCACTGAAATAACAAATAACACATCATTTTAAATCCTCCACACCTTTGCTTGTTTACGAGGCTTGAGTCATAACTCATTGTTTCAAACTGAACGTAATATTGTTTCTAATCCTCGTTTTCTTTCTTTTTTCCTCCCTCAGCTGGTGAGGTAGTGAGCATCGCCCAGCTCGCCTCCTTGGCAGGCAGACCTGTGTCCTCATGTCAGGGCAGCAAACCCGTCACCTTCCAGCTTCAGGGCAACAAGCTGACTCTGTCTGGAGCCCAGATCCACCAAGTCCCAGCAGCCCCTGCACGCCCCGTTCAAGGTTAGCGCTCGACTGCCCTGTGCTTACTGTTTTTTCTGTCATTTAACATCTGTTCTCAACTCTTAAGATTTAATGGTTAGATAATTATACGTCACAATTGTGATTTTCCTAATCAATAATTCTGTACATATATAGAAGGATGTTTTAAAATACCTTTTTATTCAAATAAGGTTGCAGTGTCGTCTCTCAGGTGCTTTATTTCTGCACGTCTACACGTATTTGCCAACCCTCCCTATTTTCCCAGGAGGCTCGTGTTTTTCGTCGCCCTCTCCCTGTTTCCTCCTGGGATCATAATTCTCATGTATTTCTCCCAATTTCTCACAAAACCTTTCTTCCCTTTTCAATATCACAACCTGTTTCTGACACTGTACAGTGTGTGTATAAGCCTTACACGACTCTAGAAGTCTCCCGTTTCCACCCAGACAACAACAAAGCTGCACCAAACCAGACTTCCTGAGAAGAATTTCTGTTTCTTAAGGAAAGTTTTAAAGGAAAGGGGCATGCATTTTGTAAAATACTCTGTTAATTTTCTTTTAAGGGCAGGACAACAACTAAATGAATTAAAGAAAACTGATGAATATTAGTTTATGCCAGAGATTTACACAAAGTCCACACTAGAGGGAAGAATTATTCTGTATTCTTACCTGAGAGTTAAAAGGTAAACTAGTGCTCAATATAAAAATGCTGTTGCAGTGTCCTCACTAATTCATTTTGTAATAATGTGTTCCTGATCCTGATTATCTTTCTGACTCACTCTCATGCTGCAGGTAATGTGATGCACCTGGTGTCCAGCGGGGTGCAGCACCACCTCATCAGCCAGCCGGCCCAGGTGGCTGTCCAGACCGCAGCCAACACACATCCTGCATCCACGTCCGCAGCCCTCTCTGCAAATCGGCTGCCTCACAATGCCTCCGCGCAAGGTTTTTAATCCTTCTTTCTCTTACTGATCATTAACCCTTTAGACCTCCGTAGAGTTCTAGCATGTTGCTTTCGTTCAGCTATGTTCTAAGAACAAACTGTAATAATGTGGCAATTGGTGAGGGTCGTCCTTCAGTCGTCCCTATCAACTCTTTGCAAACTCTTTATAGACCAAACAACAGTTTCAACTTTGTTTCATTGTGGTTCTCCCCTGGTCATCCACGCCCTCCCCTGTAGTGGTTCTGTGTCCCCCTCCTCAGTTTGGGATCCACTGTATTAAGTATTGACTGTTATGTTAAAGAAAAGGTCATTTTGCCTGAAGTTATACAAGAGTTTTCTGTGTTTGTACAAGACAAGTATTTTCTTTTGACATTATCCTCTAACGACCTCTGTCAGGTTAAATCTTCTAAAACTGTCAGTATTATATCGTTATGTAAGAATCCTTGTTTCTCACAGCTGATGTGTTTTCTGTTTCCTCAGTGGCCCCCACCATGGTGAGCAGCCCCGGCGTCGTGAAGATCGTCGTGCGTCAGGCAGCAGGCAAGGAGGGCGGGCCCGTGCCCACGCTGGCAGTGGCCCCTTCCCCTCGTGTTGCTCCTCAGGCATCCCCTTCCCCGCACCCCCACGCCAACACCACCCCTGTCAGAAACACCGCTCCACTGCAAATTGCCCAGCGCACCCCCGGCCCCGCTACCGCCCACTACACCATAGCCCCACCCGGAAACCCTAGCCCCGCCCCGAACCAGCCCCACCCCCCTCGCCCTATCCTCAAAGTAGTGCAGCCTCCTCTGTCAAGCGCAGAGCCGCCAGGTGAGAGAAGGAGCTCCAGTTATTATTCTCTTTGAGCCATAATTTATAACGCTGAATGCATGCATGACAAGATTAGTCGCAATAATGATCTGACCCAGTTCTGCTTTAGTTTTTCTTTTTTTTCTTCTCTACCATCCCACTCCAGTTTTTTTTTTTAATCTGCTTAGAGCACCAGATGTGTGCTGCGTGTCATGTAAGACGAAACATGCAGCAAAGTTTAGACAGTCACAGGAAGCCAGTTTAGTGCATTTAAAGATCTGAAAAGGCTTTAAAGATACAAAAAATACTGAATAATGATTTGTGTCTGATATGGTTTTTCCATTAAAAAGATATATATATATTTTTAAGTTCCATCATTATCTACTCACCCTCATGCTGATTGAAGATTGGGTTTAGTTTTTTAGTCCACAAAACACCAGGAGAATTCGGCAATGCTCTTTTCCCGTCAAACTCCAGCAAACAATGGAAAAACAATCAAAAAGAAAACGTTAAGTGCCTCCATACTTCTCGTCTGGTGTAATCCAAGTCTCCTAAAGCCCCGAAATGGCGCACACCACACACACACACCCACTTCAGACAGTTATTAAAAAAATCTTAAGTGACTAGTACCAACAGAAACAAGATCTGCATGTTGATAATCCTAATGTATATCAAGGAATCAAGGTAATTTATTATCACTGTACAGCACAGGGTTGTACAATGAAATTAGTTTTAGTTCCTTCATGCTGCTCACAAAATACAACATACAAATAATTAATTAAATTCAGAATGGAACAGGATAAAATCTAAAACAAAATTAAATAAAACAATATATACAGGAAGGAAGTGATTCTGTAGTGTTTGCATAAAAATTCATACTTTAGCCAATGCATGTTGTGTAATTTCATATATTTCCATAATCACTTATGTCGATTATGGAAATTAAATGCCCCCGCCTTACACATAACCTTGTGTCTCTGAGTAACAAGGTAAAGTGCATGTGTACCCCCCATGTATGAATATGCAAATATTGTTACTGCTCGAAACAAGATGTCTCCTGCTTCACTGAAAAGTTCATTGTCTGTGTTTGTGCATGTGAGACTTTAAATTTCCACATCACGCTTGTGCAGGTTGCATATTGGCTCACGAGTGGCTTCCAGACTAGTTGAGATGTCACAAAATTGTGCTCGTTGACGCTTTCAAGTGTCACATTCTGCTCATACATCTGCCTCATTCTCCTTAGTACAGCAACAATAAGCAAAACACATTTTGGATTGGGGGCTGCCTTAAACACTTTGAATCCATGGTCATTTGTACCACAGAGTTTAGTTAGTTTAGTTATTTACATCAGGCATCTTTGCCTCACTCTGCTCTCTTCTCCGTCCTCCCCTCAGCTCCAGTTCAGGCGACCCCCTCGTCCTCTGCGTCCAAGTCTTCAGCAGCACCACGCGACAGCAGCAGCAGTCAAACACCAGCTGCCACAAAGTCTAGACCCGGTGCAGGTGCAAAAGTCTTGCCTCCACCCAGGAAAGTGCCTCGTCCACCTCCTCGCTCTCCTTTCTACATGGTAAGCAAGTTGTACCTTGTGATACTGATGCCATCATCAACAGAACTCAGCGGAAATGTACTTTACTAACAAGATCATTGCTGTTTTAGCTCAGGTTTAGCATGTCGTGTTGCAGCTCTTCCTCACCTTGCTAATGCTTACCCTCCCCCTCAGTCATGGCTGGCGGATAGCCTTAAACAGCAGCGCGACAGCCGTCTGGACTTCATCATTCGAGTCAACGAGCACCACTGTGGGGCAAAGCCCGTGTACGGCCGGGAGGTTTTGGACTTCCTGACTTTTCTCCCTGGTCCCCGTCCCTCACCGGCCGCCCTGAGCACTCAGGGCGAGTGGGGCCGCTCGGGCCACAGCAGCTGTATGTTCGCACAGTGGCAAAACAAATACGACTACTGGTTTGAGAGTCACGCTGTGAGAGACGCCATCCACAGCATCGAGGACAGGTTGGAGCTGCTCACCGACATTATAGACAGGTAGATAACTGATCGGTTGATTGATTTTCCTCCGTCATATGTCTCTGCAGATACAGGACGAACGATTCGTGATTTAACTGTTCATTTTTGTGCTCGCTTTAGGTTTACATTTGCGATTCCTCCAGTGGAGGCTCCTCCAATCTCCATGCACTGCTGCCACCCTCCTCCCTCTCTGAGCCACAAGCAGGCCGCCTTCTCCTCCATGCTGTCGACTCAAGTCGCTCCGCTCACCCGCAGTCTCCATCGTGTCCAGTGTTACATGAGGACCCAGTTCCCAGACCTGAGGCTCATACAGTATGATTGTGGTAAGCTGTCGAGATGCATTTTGCAGCAGAAAGAGCACTATTCTTCGGTATTTGCTCTTAATGTGACAGAAGACAGTTATGCACACATCATTTATCTGCAAAATCATAAAATTGCATCCTTTTAGTTAGATTTTTCCTGCTCTAAATATACACTTTTCCGTAAGTGTTCATTACTGGCCCGTTATTATATTATTATGTGTTCCTCCAGCCTGTTATTCTCCGCTTGTGGTGACTGTTTGTTTCACTAAATAATTAGTATTCTCACTGTGTTCTCCCTGCGTGCAGGTAAGCTGCAGACTCTCCACACTCTGCTGCGAAAGCTGAAGACGGGAGGCCACAGAGTGCTGATCTTCACTCAGATGACGCGTATGTTAGATGTGCTGGAGCAGTTCCTCAACTACCACGGACACATCTACCTCCGTCTGGACGGCAGCACCCGCGTGGAGCAGAGACAGGTTAGTACCGACACTATTTTTTATTTTTGAATACATTACATGCCGACATCCTTTGCCTGACCTGCCTCTGCCTAATTTGGCGGGGGCAGGTCAGAGTATTTACGTATTGTCTTATCTTGAGTATATACAGAAAAGAAAGGAAGGATATTCAATTAGGGACATTGTCTTTAAGGGACAGGGTGTTTTTTTTTTCCAGCTGAAAACACCCAGCTGGGAGGGATTTAGAGGCGAGTATATTTTCAGCTGAGATGCTTTGGTTGCTGCGGTACAGAATATCAGGAAGTATGTGCTGCAGCTACCTAATTTTGCAGATGGTTTGTGTTAACAAGACATACTAAATGTAAAAAATGTCAGCAGGAGGTAGAGTACTTACTCTGGATGAATGAAACACTGAAGCACACAGGGAGAGAGGACAGACCCGCCAGTTATCTCGGTGTTAACCATCGTTTGGTTTAGGAGCTGAAGTTGGATGGAGCCTGGCTGAAGGAGTATTTTCGTCTGAGCAGGACATAGTTTGGGTTATTTGTCTCGCCACTCTTCCACTGTGATTGATAGATGGGTAAAAAGTAACACTGACTAGTGCAGTTTTACCCAAAGTTAAACATTTTTCTTAACTTGCTGCAACCAGGAAAAAAAAAAGCCAGACATGCAGTGCTCAGCACAGAACAGACACAAAGCCTCGCCACACTGCTGGTGTTTGTTGCATAGTGTAAATCTGTGGCAATCCCTTTACGAACCGTTGAAAATTTTAGCCGGCCTCAGGAAAAAAAAAACGCTTTGGCAGACTCTGCTCCAAACACTTATTCTCTGTGCGTCTTCTTTCTTCTCCTTCAGGCCCTCATGGAGCGCTTCAACGCAGATCGGCGTATTTTCTGCTTCATTTTGTCAACTCGCAGCGGAGGCGTTGGGGTGAACCTGACTGGGGCCGACACCGTTGTGTTTTACGACAGCGACTGGAACCCCACCATGGACGCCCAGGCGCAGGACCGCTGCCACCGAATCGGGCAGACCAGAGACGTCCACATCTACAGGTGACAGCATTTGTGTTGGTTCAATGCAAAATGAACAAATTGACTTTAACTGTTCATGTAAACAGGAGAGAGAAGGTCTGTTTAAAGCTGCAGTTACACTTTCGTTTTGACCTTAAGCACGAGATTAAAGCAGGAAGTGAAATCTTACGAAGATAGAAAAGTGGTCAGATTCTTTGGTTACGGGGATTTTGCAACGTAAGTTTCATGTCTAAATGTGAATCCACATGTGATTTGTAGCTGCAGCTGCGTCAGGATGCCACATTTTACTGCTGAGCCTTTAGGAGATGTTGTAATTCTAATTTCAAGAAAACCACTGGAAAGTACCCAGATTCCCTTTCTTTTTTCAAGAAAGACATTTTGATGCCATTACAATAAAAACCTAATGTGTAACTAATAACATTAATGAGGACTATAAACCATTTCTGTCACTCAGCAGGCTCATAACCTGCACAATTGATGACCTAAACCTAAATAGAATGCAGCCGGTATTGATTATATTAGATGCATATTTTCTGAAAAGTCACAATGTCCATGAAAAACGTTGTGTATGTGTTCTCGCCTCAGTGGAATAGCGCAAATGGCAGATAAGGACTTATAAACACTACAGATAGCAGGTGGATGATTAAGAGAAACGAGGAACGTGGGAGTGAGAGAAGGAGGAAATCGTATTTGATTAAATTGTCGATCACCTGTGTTATTTTAAAGCCACTTAACTAAAACTCCCCCATTAAGAAAAATGTTATTTTAACACCATATTAATGTCTTTTTTTAAAATGATCCTCTTCAGGCTGATCAGCGAGCGCACAGTGGAGGAGAACATTTTGAAGAAAGCCAATCAGAAGAGGATGCTGGGAGATATGGCTATTGAAGGAGGAAACTTTACCACTGCCTTCTTCAAACAGGTAATACCAGTCGTTAATTTATTTTACCATCACTAGTCTTTTTCTTTTTTTTTCAACCTAATATTCAACTTTATAAAATTAAGATTTTGACTCACAGCAAAGGAGACTGCAAGATGATACAGTCCATCGTCTAGGCATATTTTTTACTGGACCTTAGTATTTACTAAAACTACAGCAAAACAAATTGAAATTTGATTTGATTATTTTTTAGTAGAATGTTTAAAACCTGCTTAAAGTATATTAATCAGAAATTTAGGCCTTTAAATGTCTTAAATCCAATTTTGAGTTGTCTTGAGGCATGATTGAATTTTAAATTTCTTGCTTTTAAATGTGCATTTGCATTAAAAAAAAATTGTATTGATCTCAGTGTAAGAACAACAAAACAAAACCAACAATGAACCAATAACCACTAATCCAAACCATGCGTTCATTTTCTTTTATCATTATGGTAGTAACGTTAAATACATTTTAAATTGTGCTCATAATTAAAAACTTCAAACTTAGTCTTAAATTTAACTTGTTGAAACCTGCAGAAAAACTGTACGTATAAATAACTGTAAAAACTATAAAAAATAAGAAAAAATAGAAACTATGATTTTAAACAAACTCTGTGGCCATCTGAGTGTAGATTTCCAACTTTACCAGGTGCACATGAATGCACCATGAGGTCACTGTCCTGAGTGTCCTTGAGTCAAACTGGGACAGGCAGCAGAGGACAGAAGCAGTGTGCCTCTAAATGACACCAAAACACAGCAGAGACTCTCAGAATAGTTT
The DNA here is from genome assembly GCA_027495735.1 of Lutjanus campechanus. Lineage (NCBI taxonomy): Eukaryota > Metazoa > Chordata > Actinopteri > Lutjaniformes > Lutjanidae > Lutjanus > Lutjanus campechanus. The sequence continues at coordinate 23,077 of JAJHUR010082179.1, forward strand.
TGTTTTTGTTACATGACTAATAGGTTTGCAGATTTTGTGCATTTTCATTAACCAAAAAGTTGAAAACACTAACAATAGATTAATCGATTAATCGTGATTAATAATAACCTCCCTCTTTTTTCACTTTTTCTCATTTTAAGTCTCCTTATTCAACAAATGGCTCCACCAGAGAAAACAATGTTAAAGATGCAATTACTGCCATTTCTAGACTATTGATTAATACATGTTTAATATGTTAAATTCTTTATGGTGATCAATCAGTGGTGGATAGCCTGCTGAGATTTACTCAGAAAATGGAAAATCTACTTGTCTTTGGTGCTTGACTGGTGTTAATTTTGGACCCTAATTGAGAGTTTCCCATAAATTATAATTAATTTCACGTGGGGGAGCCAGATATAACCTCCATTTACCACATCTCGCTTACTTCTGCTGCCATTTGCTCATCATGTGTAAGTGCAGAGCATAAACAAAATGAGTCATGTATCAAAGTAATACCTCTTGTGCTGTTTGAAGTACGCCGACATTGCAACATTTTGTAATTAATGCACTTAATAAATTACACTATTAGCACTATTAGCAACTGCTCTCTTTGAGTTAATTTGTGTTTACTGTGTCAGGATATTAAGCAGCTCAAGTGCCTCTCATTTTTGTTTTTTGTCGAGTTCAGAGAGTCGTGTCCCTGCGCCGAATGTGTCTCATTTTCACTTTGTTCCTCAGCAAACCATCCGAGAGCTGTTTGATATGAACGACGGGGAGAAGAGAGAGGTGGCGGTGGAGCTGTCAGTGCCTCAAGCTGAAGAGGAGGAAACTGTCAACAAACAGAGCACCACCATTCTGGAGCAGGTTAGATATGAATCACATGGGCAATATACTCACATACATGATTTATGAACTGAGTTTGTCTTGAAAGTTTAGAAAAAGTTTCATTTTAATCGTTTTCAAGTTAAACGATCTTCTTGTTGTTACATACTTGGAATAGTTTACGTATATCAAAGTATTTTGAATCCTTTGAAACAAAATCTGTCCTTAAGATGTTATTGCAGAAAAAAAATCTAAATTTAATATTCTAACAGCTGTATTTTAGGGGATTTGCTGCTGTTGAATTTCAAAACCGATTGACAGGTTTAAGTTAAACCTATCAAACAGTGGTATGCAGATAACCTTATCGTCTTAAAATGTTTCTCGCAGGCCCTGTGTCGTGCCGAGGATGAGGAGGACATAGTAGCAGCCTCTCAGGCCAAAGCAGAGCAGGTGGCAGAACTGGCGGAGTTCAACGAGAACATACCGTTGGATGACGGAGGGGAACAAGAGGAGGTGGAGGAGCTCTCCAAGGCAGAGCAGGAAATTGCTGCTCTGGTGGAGCAGGTGAATAATCATGCAGAGCCGTAATTTAATTAATTTAATAATCCAGAATGGAACACTGGCTCTTGGAAAAAAAAAAAAAGAAAAAGTTAATATCTGTTGCAGAAGTGATAACATTTGTGGGGCATTGTTGCTTTTGCAGTTGTCAGAGTGAAGATGGGGGTATTTCAGCAATAAATGATACAGTTAAGATCTTGTTCTGCTGTATAATCTTCATTATATCTATATTTTGTGCTTGGTTCGCTCACCATATTCTCTGCCTATCCCTAGCTCACTCCCATTGAACGGTACGCCATGAACTTCCTGGAAGCCTCCTTAGAAGATGTCTGCAAAGAAGAGTTGAAGCAGGCTGAGGTAACGCCACACCTTCATCTTTAGTTTGAACTGAAATAACGGACCTGTCTCTCGTCAGTTCGGCTTTCTAGAAGTTTACAAACCGTGCAACTACTTCATCACGCCCACGCACTTGCTGAAAATCCTCCAGACAATGACCTGCTCTATGCACACATCTGCTCATATGGACTTTGGACTAGGCAGAGTTAAATACGTTTACTGTCGCATGCAACGGAAACAGACATTTGCATTCACACATACAGCTCCTCCAGGTGATGTCAACATAAGTGCAGTGTGAGAGGGGGTATAGACCCTTGCAACAATTACTTAAGTATTAAAGAGATATTATCCTAACAGCACTACTTTTGCTTTGTGTTACATTAAGATGTTGAAGTATTTTGTCCAGTCCTGCAATCCTACATAACAAAAACATATAAAGACTGTGAAAGTGTAAAAATCTGTTCTGCCTGTGTTTGTTTAGGAGCAAGTGGAGGCTGCCAGGAAGGGCCTGGACCAGGCCAAGGAGGAGGGCCTGAAGCTACACGCTTCATCCGATGACGACGATGATGACTTTTTGTCAACACCAGCCTCTGTGGAGCCAGCTCAGCCAACACCAGCCCGCCGAGGCCGCAAACCTAAGGACAAGGAAAAGATTGTCACCTCCACAAGGACTAGTGGTCGGCTACGTGGGGCCTCGCCAGAGACGGAGCCAGAGCCTACGACCCCTAGAGAAGTGCCTGAAAGACCCCGCTGTGGTCTAAGAGGACGGGGGGCTGCCAAAGACCCTGTGTCTACCACCCCGTCCCGCACAGACCATCACAAAACCTCCTCATCAACCAGGAATCAAGACTCCTCCAAATCTTCTAAAGCTTCATCTCCTGCCAGAGATCACCAGGCCGCCAAAACCAGGACTTTACCAAACCGCTCCCATTCCAGTCCAGTGCCTTCCCCTCCTACAACCTCCCCCTCTGGAGGGAAACAACATAGTGTTGGAGAGACTGACAGCAAGAACTCCAAAGCAGGCAAAGAGGAGAAAGAGGCGGAGAATGAGAGGAGGGTGTCTGAGTCATCACTAGAATCCAGCTGCCCAGGGGACCATCAGTCAAAAGATGAAGACCATGGCGCCATGTCTCCGCCCTCAACCAGCTCCCGGTCGCCTCGCAAGCGTCAGTCAGCAGACGGTGAAGTCCTGCGGGGACTGGTTGAAGACTCTCCGTCAGCCAAAGTCCTGCGGAAACTTCCGGGGAGGTTGGTCACGGTGGTGGAGGAGAAGGAGCCGAGAAGGAGGCGGCGGCGAGGAAGCGGCACTGGAGGTGGAGCCTCTTCAGAGGAGACGACTGCGGAGGAGAACACGGCTGGATTTGTTGACGAACCAAACAAAGACAACACATCACCGAGCCCAGAAAGCAAAGCTAAGGTTACCAAATCTCCTCAGGACCAAGACTCTACTCCGAGTCCGTCTGTGCAACCACAGCCTGTCAGAGGTTATCCACCATATTCTCCACCCCATCTCTCTCCTGACATGCCCGTGCTGAGAAATCTTCCCGTACGGCGCCGGCTGGAAACTGAATCTCGCATGGCAGCTCAGCTGGGAGAGCAACAGCAGCATCTGGGTCGAGGACGGGGAGCGAACCAGTCCAGAAAAACGGACGTACCACCAGGCAAAGACCCAACTTCAGCCTCTACAGAGTCCAATGTGAACTCTCTTGTGGCACCTTTGAAAAGAAAAAGGGGCAGGCCCCCTAAGACTCCTCCTAGGTTACCCGACTCTGACAACACAGCAACCCCTTCTTCACAGCCCACCTCACCAAGTGAGGAAGCGAATCCCCCTCTGTCCCCAAAACGTAAGAGGGGTCGTCCTCGTAAAGACTCCACAACGGTGCCAGAAATTGTTAGTGAAGGACAGAAACCTAAAAATGAGACTGCCGCTACTACTGTCGTTTCTGGTGTATCGAAAACTGATGCTAACAAAGAGCCAACAGTCCCACCCCCTGACAAGTCGGAGACCTCCATAGCTGCTGTTACCACTACAAGTCAGGCCTCGCAGTCTACCAAAGCTGAGGAAACTGACACTAAGACTAAGGTTTCTGTGCTAAATCCAGCTCAGTCCTCCACAGCAACAACAGATCAACCTTCAGCTTCAGTCTCAGCTTCAGTCCAAGCACCTGCTGCACCTGCACCCGAGGTGACCACACCCCTTCCCGTGGCTGCCTCCGTGTCAGCCTCAGCTCCCGCTACAGTTCAAAGCCAAGACCCAGCATCAACCCAGGTTTCTTCTGCATCTTCTGTCACACTTTCTACATCTGCCACCATCCCAGTCACTGCTACACCCACTACTGCAACTCCATCGCCACCTGCCAGCACTGTCACGTCAACTGTTCCAGGTGTTAAACCTACACCGGTGGTTTCCGCAGCTTCTAAAGCTCCTGTAGAGCCAAAATCTCTAGTTTCTACAGCAGGACCAGACTCTGCCAGAACCACCGCAGCTGCTACCACTCCATCCACTGTGTCGTCATCTCCCAAGGCCGTCAAAGCAGCTCCAACATCATCAGTCCCTGCCACAACAATCACAACAGCTACTAATGTAGTATCAAAAACAGTAAGCGTTACATCAGAAGTCACCTCCACAGTTAAATCAGCCCCATCTAAAACTGCCGTAAAGGACTCACCGCAAGCCTCAGCAAAGTCAGCTTCAGCATCTACTCCAGCTGTTGTAACCTCCACCCAAGCTACTGTCACATCTTCCCAAAAGGTTGCAACCACAGATACTAGCCCAAGAACTACCCCAGCTATTATAACTTCTGCCTCAGCTACTGTCACATCTTCTCAAAAGGTTTCAACTACAGCTACTGGCTCGGCAAATACCCCAGCTATTGTAACATCCACGCCAGCTCCTGTAACATCTTCCCAAAAAGTTTCAACTACAGATACTAGCCCGACAACTACCCCAGCTACTGTAACATCCACACTAGCTCCAGTAACGTCCACCCAAAAAGTTTCAACTACAGATACTAGCCCGACAACTACCCCAGCTACTGTAACATCCACCCTAGCTCCAGTAACGTCCACCCAAAAAGTTTCAACTACAGATACTAGCCCAAAAACTACCCCAGCTATTGTAACGTCCTCGCCAGCTCCTGTAACGTCCACCCAAAATGTTTCAACTACAGATACTACCCCAACTACCCCAGCTATTGTAGCATCCACGCAAGCTTCTGTAACGTCCACCCAAAAGGTTTCAACTACAGCTGTCAGCCCACCTACAGCTTCACCAAAACCAACCTCAACATCTTCCGTCACAGCAACAACTGTGACAGCAGCAGTAAAAGCTAGTCCAAGCACAGTTCCCACTGCAAGTCCAACCAAGTCTGACAACACTTCTACAACACCACCAGTAACAACAGTGTCGTCTGCTGCAAATACAGTTCCAAGGACTAACGTGACAGCTACCAAAGTCACTACCAAACCTGTGTCAACTTCACCAACAACAACAACAGCTCCAGTAGCTGCACAGGTAACATCTGTTTCAGTGGCTGGCACGTCTTCAGCAAAAACTCCTGCGGCACCTATCGCAGTCTGCACTCCTTCCCCAACTACAACATCTGCTAGTGTGACTACCACGGCCAAGGCAAAGACAGTTACAGTAACTACGTCAACCCCAACAGAGGAAGTCCAAGTAACAACCCCTTCCAAAGAAGACACAACTTCAACTACCCCTTCCACAACTGCAGAAAAGACTGTCCCATCCCCAGTCACAACTTCCACAGGTGCTACTCCAGCTCCAACGCCAACGGTCACCACAGCGCCAATGGTCACCACAGCAACATCATCACCAGAAAAGTCCATTACAGTTGCTACTACAAACACCACAACCACGCAAGTTTCGACTACCAAAGCCATCCCTGTGTCAGCAACAACAGCTGCCACAACCGAAACGGTTGCCCCAGTGTCTGCAACACAAACCCCTGCAGTCACCTCCCCACAAGTACAAAGTTCTGCGTTCCTGGATATTTCCGAAGAGGTGTCCACACCAGCTAATACAGAGGCCCTGCCCCAGGCATCCACGTCTGCTCCTTCTAGTGTTTCATCTGAGAAACAATCATCAGAGCCAACGCAGAAAACATCCAAAGGTGGCTCGCAAGGGCCACCAGAAATGGCGGTAGAAGCTGTGGAAGCTGAAGCGAATACTAGCAAGGAGGACAGTGACAAAAAGCAAGAAGTCTCTAAGTCTCAGACGAAAAGGAGAAAGGTGGAGAGCTCATCTGAGACCAAAGAGTCAGAAACAGGTGGAGAAACACAGTCTACCCCTGAGAAAGAAGGGCCTAAGCAACAAGCAGCAGAGCAAACCACAGAAGATCAGAAAACTCCAATCCAGAAAAGGCCTCTCAGTCGCCAGAGTAGCCAGGAGTCTGCTCGCTCCTCTTCGCCATCATCTGGGTGCTCTACATCAACCCTCACCCGTCATGCTCACCACAAGAGGACTTATGAAAACAGACATCCGACCAAGAAGAGGCGAATGGACGGCACCTCAGAAGCAGCAAAGGAGGAGAAAAAGGAAGAAAAAACGGAGGAAGGCGCTGAAAAGGAGGTCACCACCGCGTCTGCTCGGAAAAAGCGTTCCAGGTCTCCGTCTTCTTCCTCAGACTCTGACAACAGTGAGAGCAGGAAGGAGCACCGGCTGACTCGCTCAGCCAAGCACAGGCTACAGGATCAGGAGAGGGAAAAGGGCAACAGCCGGCAAGCCAAGAAAGCTGACAGAAATGCATCAAACAACGCCAACACCTCCACAGGTGGAGAGTCTGGCAGTGATACGTCTTCTGTCAGGATCACCAGGAAGTCTGCAGGATCTCAGCCGTCACAGGACAGTAAAACTCAGACAAACAGCGCGCCCTCACAGCCTCCTGAGCCTGAAGTTCTGGGGAAGAGGTGCTCGGCACTTAATGCAGCCGCCAAGCTCCTCGCAATGAAAGGCAGGGTGGATACACCCGGCCACACCACTCGGAAAGACTCGGGGGCTAAAGCTGCTGGGACTCCTCCTGCTGCCTCCTCCTCTGACAAGAACCAAAAGAATAAAAGCAAAAGTGTGCCAGCCTCCCCTCAGAGTAACTCTGTAAACCTGACTAATAACAAAAGCAGTGGCAGCAAACCCTCAACGCCCAATCAGACCAGCCGCCCTGCTCCGCGCTCCACCAGACAATGCCCTGGTTCTCTTGTTCCACCCCTGGAAATGGAGTACAAGAGGTCTAAAGCAGAGGAGAAGGAAAAGGAGAGGGGGAGCAGGAAGTCATCAGCAGGAAAGGAGGGCGAGGCAGAGACGCAGTCTTCATCCAGGGGGCACAGCGCCTGCAGCAGCATGAGCAGTGATGGCGAGGGCGACGGGCGCAGCAGCAGAAGCCGGAGCAGCAGCAACAGCAGCCAGCGTACCCACAGCATCAGCTCTCAAAACACAGAGCACAGAGAGTCCCGCGCCGCTTCATCTGGCAGCGAGCGCAGTTCGGAGCGGGCAAAGAGTAGAGACAAAAAAGACAAGCAGGGCAAGCAAAGGGAGAGTCGCCAGGACAGCAGGAGGTCTCAGAAGCTCTCGCAGGAGGTGAGCAGCAGTTCGGGAACAGAGGGGACACCGGACAGGGTGCTGCGGAGTGTCGCAGCGCTCGCGGCGGTGCAGGCCCGGTCACCGGCCGCAAGCACCCGCTCCTCTTCTGGTCAACACCGTCACAACAAGACATGATCGGAGTGCCAAAGGGAAAAAATGGAAGCGAGAGTGTTGTTGCAGAGCACGATACGAGAGCATGTCACGACCTCCTGCTTTGTCTGCACTCCGATGAATGCAAGGGAACTGAGTGCTGCACAAGCCAGGGACCTCCCCTGCCTCTTGGGCCCTCTCCCTTTCCAATTAGAGCTGGTCCCCTCGCCAGCTCAGCCATTGTCAGCTGGGGGAAGGCTCAGGGATGCCGGACTGAGAGTCAAAAAAATGTGGCGCCATCATTGTGGCGTCCGTAAACAGGCAGAGAGATGGTACAGTGGACGAATTCACCACTGGGACTCGAGGGGGGACAAAGGTGCAAGAGGGTAACACAGGAAAGTTGTTAGTTCACATTATGTACTGTAATCATTAAAGACTGGAACACTCAGATCTTATGTGTTAAGATGGGATTATACAGCACCCTCTTATTAGGGTTATTAATGGAAAGTCATTTGTGTGACATAAAAAACTTTTGAGTGACCAGTTGTATTGTAAGTTGGAGGTTTTAGAAAGTTTGGTTTTGAGAATTTCGTCAGCTGTCCTGACTATTGTTTCTTTGTAGTCAGTTGATAAGTTATGCATATTTTATTATTTCTTCCAGGGTATTAGGAAGAGAACCGATCTGTCAATGTGATCTTTGCTGCACTATGCTGGAGCTTGTCTTTGCTTGGGCCCCTTTTTTTCCATGTCAGTTTCTGTTCATTGGATTCATTTTTTTAAAAATCCAGCCTTGCATTTCTCATTTTGCACATCTGATAACGTGGCCCTCGGCTTTTGAGTACATTGTGGCGTGGTAATAAGTTTTTTACATCAACTTCAGTTCATTAATTGCTTCCCAGTACCTCACGATGTATCTCTACAGTTTGAAAATGTATTAACTAAAGTTACAAAATCGTCTTGGAGATGTTACATCTTCAGACCTGGAGCAGGAAAAAAAAAAATCCCAAGTTCACTTCCCTAATCTTCCCGAAAGCAGTCAACGTTACGGTCCACTTTGTTATGTATTTATATCGAAAGGGCAAGTAAATGTCGAAATTAAAGAGTGCCTCTCTGGCCAAATGGGTTTGAACCTCAGATTGCCTTGTGAAGCACCTGAAGCAGGGGTGTTGAGCTTCTCTCGTTATTTAAAAAAAAAGCCAAACAAAACATTTTAAAAAAAAGATATGACCCTCCCAGAAAATGTCAAGAAAAGCACCCCGTGCATCAGTGCAACCAAATTGTTTTATTATTTTTCACCTGAATTTTTTTGTCACCTTCACTTCATTGCTCTTTGTTCATGTAAAGAAAAAAAAATACTTGGACAAAATATGTGAATAAAATTACTGGTACAGTTCCAGATGACTGTAAATTGTCAATTTACTTTTGGACTTGTCGAAGCTACTTTGAGCAAAAGGTGATATTTGGGGTTTGGGGGGTGGGAGGGGGCGGGTTGGTGGGTAGTTTATGGTGATGGTCTTATTTTTGATTTGTCTCTCTTCATTTGTTGCATTCCTTTGATCCCTTGTAATTCCACATTGTTTTACTTGAAAAATTAAGACAATTACAGTTGAATAAAAAGACCAAAAATTAGTTGCCATTTTTCATTGTGTTGAAGATTTTTGTTGAATTTTGGGTGAAGTTCAGGTTCATGTGATACTTTAAAGTGCATCAAAGTTCTGATTCTGAGGTGCAAAGTAAACAAAAAGGTCCTAAAGTCAAAGATCAGACAGACACAGGATAATGGAACATGACAGTATTTTATTTTAAAAACAAACCTATATTAAAATGAATGTGACGCATAGTTCAACAGCTGTAATTTTACACAATAGCAAAGTCACTGACCTGCCCTCCATCAACCTTTTTCTGTTTCAAAAAGGGAGACAAGCGAGGAGGGCTGGACAAACTTTAACATAAAAAGTTCTGGTTTATTTTTCTTTACAGATTTGTCATATTGTGCCGCACAGCAGGTTCTGTCTGTTGGTTGGTTAACTTCTCTTCTCCAGGATTTCCCTGCAGTAACAAACTTAGTGATAGTTTGGATCATTTGAAGTGGGGTTGTATGTCATACTGCTGTGGACAGAGTCAGCAGCAAAAAGGTATTTTAGCCACTTACAAAAAGACTCAAACAGAAGTATCGATCAGTAGTAACAGTCCTCAACATGTTGCCGTTATACAAGCTGAACATCGCTCTGCAAAGCAACCAGACCAGATAACAATAACAGAAACTAACCGATTGAGGCAGCAGTAGACCAGCAACTCCCAAAGTCTGCGAAGTAAAATGACAATTTTTACCAAAGGAGTTTGGTTGCTTTGGAGAGAGAGTGAATTTTGGCTTATTTAACGGTGGTTTCCCATCAGAAAAGGCTGTCTGACAGCAAGTTAAAGTGGTGAGAATATTCTAAATGTAGTGTAAAATGAATATAGACTTTTTTTTAGGTGGCTAAATAGGTTTTGCTGCTGACCCTGTCCACAGCAGCACATTATTTGGCTTTCTACACTGAATCGATCACGATACACTGTGGATAAATACCTCATAGACCCCACTTCAAATAATCCAGACTATCCCTGTAACACATCACTGCTCTGGGATTTCCCCGTAGAATTAAATTTAAGTTCCTAAACTAGCAAAACAAATAAAGGCTTTGCACGATGTGACAAACGGGTGAAGAAAAATAAGTCTCATGAGAGTATATGTACGTGTCAGGCTAAGCCATGAGGACACAGCGATGTGAAGTCAAACATATATATATATATAAACAGAATAAAAACTCTCTCCATCCCTTCTTGACAAATGTTAGTGCACAACATCACATTCTCATCTTGGGCTGTTCAACATGGACATACAGGAGAAGGCACCATTTTGAAAGAAAGAAAAAACAAATTAAAAGATTTCATCATGTGTTTGTTGCAGAACTTTCCTCGTAGCAGCTTACACAACATTGTTCAAATCATAAATACAAAGCGGTAGGACAAATAAAAGTGGGCCTTGGGCCTTTTTACTGCAGTGTGGAGACACCTTTGTAAAATAAAAATTAAAAAAAAAGGGGGGGCTGTTATTTCACAAAAAACAAAACAAGAATCTGTATTTACAGTTGTTACATGTAGGCAGTTTGAAAACGTTCAAGTTTTTAAAAATCATCTGCATAAAGAATCACCAGCAACATAGGTTATGTACAATTATATTAGTCTATTTACTATATATGCCTATAAAAGAAAAGCACTGCTCTGTTACAATTGTTATTTTTGTCTCCAATTCATCCAGAAACAACAACTTAACAAGATTCAACACAGTTTTTCCTGAGTACAGTATGATCAGCGCCAGTGTCGGGTTTCAATACTGCATTGTGCTTTGCTCAAGGCCACTTATTTCCTCTTTTTTTTTTTCTTTTTTTTTTTTATGTAGCAGGGGAAGGGGCACTGACGTAACAGTTCACAAATTGTCCTGGCGTTCGTGTTGCACACCAGTATATGACTGGGAGGAGAGTGAGCGGGGTTCCATAAACCAGCAGCACTGCTTTTTTGAGCGGAAGTGGAAATGCAGGCGAGATTGTAGTCATGTGCGAGTTAAGACAACAGAGAGCACATCTCTTCTTTTAAAAAAAACAAAAGACCCATTAGGAGGACATGCAGGTTAGAGGAATATGAATTTGAAATGTGGGGGGAAAAAAACAAAGCAGAGGGATTGATAACTGACGTGATCCACCCGTACATCCTGTGGGCTGAAGAGTATTTACATAAAAAGTGGACTTCTGAACCCAGAATGTGCTTCTGCGAAACAACAAATCTACAGAGAACTCACACTGTCTGCTGTTAGGAGCCGAAGGTGGTGACCAATGAGATGACTAGGATGAGGATGAGGATGGCCAAACAGATCGCGATCCAAATCTTTTTCTGCGTCGGAAGAAGAGAGACA
>JAJHUR010082180.1:0-10701 GCA_027495735.1 Lutjanus campechanus
AGCCCGGCTCCCGCTCTAAATGCGACACATGACACACGACCACTTTCCGTAAAACTTCAACCTTTTCCGTTCATTTCTATTCATTCGGCTGCACCGAGCTAAACAGCACAATGAAACTGTCCCTGGAGGGAATAAAGTGTCCTAACAGGTTTACCTCTGTCTGCTGACACACAGTCTATTACTTCATCCGCACGCCGCTCTGACACAAACCCACGCACGCACGCACACACAGCAGCCGCTGCAGGTGGAGGAAGGGAACGACGGAGGAGATCACACAGTGGCAGCTCTCTCCTTCTGTCCTGTCAGATTACACACTGCTGCTCCAGCCCTTAAACCCATTGTCCAAACACGCCAATAACACCAGAGAGAGGCTGTGCATACGCCGCCTTTGTGCTGCAACTGTAACTCTCTCCTTGTCCAACAGGGACATCCCTTTCACCCCAAAGATGGATAACACGGCGAGCAACAAAGGGATGCGGAGGATAAAGCCGTCTCTGCCCTGCAGAGAGCTGTCACCTTCAGTCATCAGGCCATGTCCTGATTTTTATCAGAAAAACTCTGTTTAATAGAGATCTCAACACCCAGTTGGATTGCTCGGTTTTGTGTTGTGTTGTAAAGATTTGTTATGAATTTATTAGTTAACGGACAAACAAAAACATTAGATATCTTTTGTCTCTTTCTCTGAGTTTGCTGCTTTTCCATTCTTTATTGTATCATTGTCTACTGAATATTTTTTAGGTTTTTAACTCTGAAACAATTTGGAGATTCTACTTTGGGCTCTGGGAAGTAGTGATAAGGAGACTATTTTATGTCCTTTTACAGATCCAACAACTGAATAATCAAAATAAAATTGAAAGATTAATCAATGAAGTAATTTTAAGCAGTTTTAAAGTTTCCCTGTGGAGTTTTTGGCCACTAGTAGCGCTCAGGCGCCGGTTTCCGGCAGATGGCCGCCCATCATTTAAAAAATAAAAAACCTGGATCCTCTTGAGGTTTTCGCCTTTTAAAAGGAAGTTTATGCTCGCCACAGCTGCCTTAGTGCTTGCTCTTGGTGGGAATTGTTAGGGGAGTACAGTCTAGACTTGCTCAATATGAAAAGTGCCCTGAGATGATTTGGTGCTATTCAAATAAATTGAACCAAATTGGAGCAAAGTTTACACAAGCGAGTTCCGGTTTTGTTCGTGTGCATGTGCGCAAAGATATGAATGAACAGACCCTTTTCCAGCTGACTTCATCAAGAAGCTGTGTGTGCATTTTGCAACAAAACTAGCAGTCTCCCTCGTCATCCAGATGATTTGTCAAGCTGCAAACTTTGATTTAGACATTTTACCAGCAACATTACCAAAATCTCTGGTTGCTTTGCGTGTACGGTTGTCATAATCGATATTTCACTGGTCGACTCAAGTTGCACAGGATTCCGACAAGATCGCAACTGTTTCAGAGCAGTTGGCGTCTATGGTTGCAAGTTATTAACAGTGTTGACTTGACTGTTCAACAGGTGGCAGTAAGGCAGCAATGCAACAACAAAAGGCAGGGAAGGAGAAGACTGCTAGCGTGCAACTGCTAGTGGAACAGCGGTTAGCACTTTCACCTCACACGGCCTTTCTGCGTGGAGTTTGCATGTTCTGCCCGTGCTTGTGTGGGTTTCCTGCAGGCGCTGTGGTTTTCCCCACCACAACGTCATACAGGAGCTGACACAATGTCATGATGTGTGCATGTAAATTTTCGCTGCATACCAATCAGATACAGGCTCGTATTTGCACTGCAGTTTGCAGTGATGCATTTATTTGCAGGCCATTGAGCCTCAAGTCCACTTGATTGAGAATCACTTCTGCACACTGTCGTGGTCAGTATCACAGTCGTCAGACCAGATAAAAGGTCACACGTTCTCTCATTCTTCATTCTGGACCCCAATTTTTCATTAAAATTGACCATAACTGTCTATGAAACATCACTGCACCGAGATATTTGACCTTCATGGCAACAATATTAATTTAAAAAGCAAACACAGAGCTCATGATACTGTCCAGAGGGGCTAAATGTGATACATTATTGATGCCTGTGCAGAGAAATACTCTTCAGCTCCTCTCCAGGGAGGAAACAGCACAATGTTGGCTACAGAAACACTACAAGTGAAGTGATGACTCGCTCAACGGAGGCTTAAGATATTTTTCTGCAAAGCACATGGTTTTTGTTTTGTTGCCAGTTTTCACAAAAAAATAGACCGATTTTTTAACAAAGTTGTTGATATTTTCACCCAGATTGTTGAAGTGTTAGCATGTTCCTGGTTAGCTAGCGTGTTAGCTCTTAGCTCCAGTAGATACAGAAGGTCACCAATTAGCCCTGCAAGTCGTCTCTATGTGACAAAGAAATAAACAAGAAACAATCACTCAAGCAACGTTGTTGTGGCCAAACATCCAGGGCGAATATTTAATTCAGATATAAGTGCAGAGAACAACTGGCAGAACTGAGCTGAAAGTAGATTTCAGGACAGCTGCAGGATAATGAGGGAAAAAAACAGTTAATTCCTAGCTTTTGTCCATCCATGTTTTAAACATGGATGTAAACAATGCCGGTTTCAAAATGTTCAAAAACTCAGCTCTGCAAATGTTTTATGAGGAAGGAAATGTTTTCAATATTTCAAGGACACACGCGGTCTGTTTTGGAGAGAAACACTGAATGTAAACATAAAACTTTGTTTGTTTACAAGAAAACTCCACAGAGCAGCTTCCATTTAGATTTTTCAAAACATAACAGAATATGATTTGATTTGAAATTTGACGAAGACATGATTTTTGTTTACACACGTCTTTCTGGATAAAATATGCACCAGAAAAGGTCTGACTTCTTTGTGACTTTACCCCCCAAAATAGATTCAATTCCTCAGGACTTAGTAGAAGTGAGTAATAATAATAATGTATGCATGGAACAACATATTGAATGTTGTGATATTACAATTACAATACCATTATTTTAATATTTTTTATTTAATTTTATAAAAGCACGGCTACTGACTGCTGCATTGTTTTTGTTTTGCACTTGTACATGATTCAAGTATTCACTGCCAACAATTCAGGCCAATTTTTTTTGCCAGTTTCCTGACTAAATTTACTTTATTTAATTAAAGATGGAAAGCAGAAGCACTTTAAGTTAAAACATGGAACTTATTTTCCACAAACAAAAAATGCTGCATGCATCAGATCTATTACATAATAAAAGACATTTTTTTCAAGCTGTCATATTTCTTTTCTTAATATCGCGTTAAGTATCGTATCGTGAAATTTTTAATCATGGTGTCATTGTATATTATTTTTTTGGTTTTGTGACATCCCTAGTAATAACCACCATTTCTTTTGATATTCTTGTACATTTTATCTGTAAGTAAACTGAAAGCTTGACTAATTGATTCGTCGACTGACAGAATTTTATACCATTTTCATAACTAAATTGAACATGTTTGAGTTTTGGACTGATGGTCAGATAAAGACGTCACATTTTGGCTGTGGGAAATCTTTTTTTTTTTTACTATTTACTGGTATTTCATAGACTATAAATTGCCATTAGACAAAATGATTAATCAATTAATCAAGTAAATAATCAGTAAAATAATCCACAATGGCCATTAGTTGCTGCTCTGGCTCACTCTTGTATGAATCTTGAATCTCATCACCTCTCGTCTGAAACTAAGCCGACTGATTCATACAATAATTACTTTGCAATACAAGTGTAACAAGAAGGCCAGAGTAAGAATTTTGGCCAGAAAGCAGAGACGCAGAGAGAGCTCTGTGAAACCAGGAATACTAAAGACATGGGGGACATGGCTGAGAATAAAATGTACTTTCTAGAGAGGCAAGAGACTGTCACTGATCTAAACAGAGAGGCCTGGCTGCAGGGGGAGGAGTGGAGCTTCACTTGTCATGCACCCCTGCAACACTGTCTCCATAAAAACATACTGACTGCCAGTGCTGAAGGAGAAAAAGACAAAAGGAGAAGATGAAAAAAGGGAGAGGAGGACACTCAAAGGTAAGGGGGGAAGAGGACGGCGGGTGGGGGGTGGGGGGGAGCGATTGAAAAAACAGACAGCCATGCTCCATATTTTCTGAGCCAAGAGCGAGAAGAGCAGGAGGGGGTAAAAAAAAAAAAAGTGAGCTATATTTTTTTGGATGTCTGGAGCGAGCCCAAAGGTCCTCCTCTACAAGGACACAATGCAATAAAACACTCAGAGATGAAGTGTCTGATAGGGGGCGACAAGGGAGGGAGAGGAGGAAGAGAGGGACGTAATGGAGGATGCAGTCAGGCCTCCAGAATGAAAGCTGGAGTAGAAACCCTGGTGGTGGGGGGGTGAAGGAGATGGTTGGGCTGAGGGCAAGAAATGCACCAGGGCTATTCTGGGTGTCGAGGCCCGGGTCTGTGACAGCTAAGAGAGCCGGAGCTGGCCAAGTCAAAATGCCTGCAGCCAAGTGACAAACACCATCATATATGAATGACTCTGGAGAACGACGAGCTCCCCTTTTTGCGTCAGGGGACGGTGAAATCTTAGAAATGCAACGCGCTGAAATGATAAAACATAACCTTTCTTGTCATGTATGGAAACAAGGCAAACTGTTGAAGCTCCAGAAATAGAACGATGGCTGTGGGTGTTCATGTAACCATGAGCTGTATAATTCCTTCTTGGGTGAGAATTTCCCTTTTATCAAAGCTGTAGATTTGATTTTAACACTTGATTAGCTTAATTTAACCACTCAGCTTACCATAAGCGGTGTTTAGCGAGCGAGCGAAGCTTTATTTATATCGCACATTTCATTCCAGGTGGACGCATAATGTGAGCCACCAAAGATTAAAGTTAGTTAAAACCAGTTGGGATACGAAATAAAATAAATTAAGACCAGTAATCGACCAGTAAAATAGTAAGATAGTAAGACATGAGGGATAAAACCATTTAAAAGGAAGAGAAGATATAATGAGATAAAATAAAATATTTGAAACCAACAGTTGACCGATAGAATATAAAAGCATTTAGTGTGAGGAGGGAAGAGTCTGATCGACCAAGTTTTCATTCATCCATTAATTGTAAGAAAAACAAACAAACACCTTGGACTGAATTTGGGAGCTTCGTCTTGCCATTCAGGGGTATCAGGGGATTGTTTCAGCTCGGACCTTTTCTCTTGAAACACTAAAATCACTGGTGCACTTCTGCTAACTGTGCACTCATTCGCTAGTTAGCACAGTTAGCAGTCCTATTATACTGAGATACAGCCTCCGAGACTGACAGAGGCTGGTTTGACGAGTGGGAATACAGTACCAAGGTGAATCAAAATAAATTAAAGGTTAAATAAAATAGTTGACGAATATACCTATTCTATTAGCTTAGTTCAGTTAGCAGTCCTGAGATAAAGTCTCCAAGAACGACAGAGGCCGGTCTGATGACTGGGCATACAGTACCAAGGTGATTTTTAAAACTTTTAAATAAAGTAAAGCAAAATAAAATAATAGTTGACTCCTGTGCAACTAATCAGTGAGGGAAAAAAAAAACACCTCAGACACTAGGAATACAGTACCAAGGTGATTTACAGTGGCTCCGACCAGGACTCTGACACTGCGGATGATGAAGACATGACAGGTTCAGGGCGGTGTGAAATGGGAGAGAAGCATGTTAATTCTTAAGTATACATCGTCTATTGTGTGAATACGTTTGCAAGCATTTGTTTTTGTGAAGCTGGAAGTTAGTTAGAGGAAGTGGAAGTCCAATCCCACACACATTAGAGATTCAGGAAACTTTGCAGTGTTTAAAACCAGCCTCAAGCTAACTGCTAAAGTCAGGACAAAAGTGTCAACATCAGTGATCGCCTTGTATTTAATGAATTTATTATATTGATTCTATACAGTATATTATCTTGCACTGATACACTTTATTGTACTCTGCTGCTTTATATTCCTCTGTGGAAGTTATTGTTTTGTTTTGTTTTCTTTGTTTGTTTTTTTGTTTAGTCTGCCCAGGGACAAGAGATGCAAATTAGCTGCTAGCTAACTCTGGTGTAATTACCTTTAATTGTACCCTGTCACTGCAAAAATAAACAAAACAAAACAAAAATACATTTTAAAAAAATTAAAAATTCATGTGTTTTGCATTAGACTTGTGTGGGCTGATACTGTGTTGAACAAACTAGATGAACAAAACGTTCAGTCTCCTTGCTGGTTTATCCGACCCTTTCAGAATGATTAACATTTAACAGGCAGCTCGCTTTGTGCCCTCAAAATATAAAAAATTAATATCACAAATGTGCGATGACTAGTCGACTAGGAAAATCTTTGGTTGGGGGAAGCCCTGATGTATTTATCACCAACTATACACCATCTGTGAATCTGTAACTTAGGTCGATTGCACCAGCTCTTCTTACGTTAAAATTTAGCCTAGTTATACCGTTAGCCTAGTTAGCATAGTTGTTTGCTGAGTCAAGATGTCAGCTTCACTAAATCATCATGGGTTACTCCACACAAACTAGTTCTTAAGTAATCGGTTTGGATACTTACACTCGGTAACTGACAGGTTTAACTGCTATGTAGCTAACCGAGCTAGCTAACTGACAAAACAAACGTTAGCTTGATAAA
The DNA here is from genome assembly GCA_027495735.1 of Lutjanus campechanus. Taxonomy (NCBI): domain Eukaryota; kingdom Metazoa; phylum Chordata; class Actinopteri; order Lutjaniformes; family Lutjanidae; genus Lutjanus; species Lutjanus campechanus. Next base: position 6,610 of record JAJHUR010082180.1, read on the forward strand.
ATATCACCTAATATGTGAAAATACATTAGATGGAGGAATATTTGACCCAAGAAGGAAAGATTTTTATTAATTCCACAAAATAATACAGCATACTTCCAATTACCAAATGTTATGCTAATATCTTCAGATTATAAGACCAAATAACTTCAGTTAGCTTAGGGTTAGCATGACAGGTTATTTCCCACAAATTTAAAACGACATAAATACTATTAACTCTGAAACACATTTCTCTATGTCCACATATTTAAAAAGTTCAATAAAGACTGGTAGTGACATTTAATATATAATATAATATAATATAAGAATAATAATATTTGTCCCATTAACTGTTTTTATAGCAGCTGTACACTAGCTACTGATGCTAAAGTGACTTCCTGTTTACCTGTGGTAAGTAGGCTAGTTGAGTTTTTGACCAGACGATGCTTCAGATGTTTTACAAAAAAAACATATCAACAAAGTCTTGACTAGCTAGGATATTCCTTAGGTTTTTGTAATCTGATTTCAGTGTAGCTTCTGACAATCTAGGAGGGACTTTACAACAAATGAAGAGATGGATTTACAAAAAGCTTGTGGAACTTAATCCAGGTGTAGCCTATAAACACTTAATGAATGACAATATAATATAACACATTAAAAAATATACATATATATTGTTGCTCTTCTTGAGGTTTCTGACATGTTTTCCATGTTAAAGAGTCTTTTTTAATGAGTTTTTTTCTTTTTAAGGTGTTGCACATTGTACAGATTATAAAACCCCCCTTGAGGCAAATTGTGATTTGTGATTTTAGGGTATATAAATAAAATTTGACTTGACCTGACTTGAAAATACACATTTTATATGAATAGTAAATGTAAAGCATTAATCATATGAATAATAGCCTATAAATTAATGAGTATGCAAATTCCTTTAACTGATTAGATGCGACTGAAAGCCCTGTGAGAAATCTAGAAGGTGAACCGAATTAACCTTAAAGCTCAACATGTCATGTCCGTGAATGTTTTGCACATGTAAAAATATAGTGTATGTCTTTTAACGTACTGAACTGTAAGGGCGGATCAAGCTTGAAAAGCACTAGTTTGAATGAGATGTTGTCTGACCTCGTTAGAAGGCAAAAGTGTTTATAAATGTTCCAGCGGGAGACGGCCGTCACAGAAAAGGGGCGAGAGGCGATAATCATTTAAATATGGGCATAACGGACAGACTTTCCTGGAAGGCATTCACAGCGTTGGATATCTCTCCTCAGACTTTATTTCTTCAGAACTTTATTTCGCCTCGACCATGAGAGCGTGTGGCTCCGGGTCTAAAGTCTAGAACCTTCTGCTTGATTTCTAAATCGTATGTACCTCCGATATCTGTCCCACGAGCTCTATTTGAACAGTAATAAATTTAACATATTCTCATCATCCGTTAGCCTTGAGGCCCAATCAGCCAGTTTCATGGATTTAATTCATTCTACGGTTTTTATGTAAAGATACAGAAATGCTCTACACCATGTAACAAGAAGAAGAAGAAGTTGCAGTTTTTCACTCCGCCGAAAGTGGTACAGTGGCTGATTTCACTAATTAATTACTTTTTTTCTGGTTGGAGGTGTGGTAATCAGTTAAATGAGCTGCTGCGGTGTTTGGTTGGAATATAAATTTGCAGGCCATTGAGCCTCAATTCCACTTGATTGAGAATCACTTCTCCACGCCGTCGTGGTCAGTATCACAGTTGTCCGACCAGATAAAAGGTAACGTGTTGTCTTCATTCTTCATTCCAGACCCCAATTTTTCATTGAAATTGACCATAACTGTCTATAAAACATCACTGCACCGAGATATTTGACCTCCATGGCAACAATATTCATTTACAAAGCAAACATAAAGGTCATGATACTGTCCAGAGGGGCTAAGTGTGATACATTATTGATGCCTGTGCAGAGATGCTCTTCTCGCCTCCTCTCCCGGGAGGAAACAGCACAGAGTCAGAAACGCTACAAGTGAGGTGATGACTCGCTCGACGGAGGCTTAAGATATTTTTTCTGCAAAGCACATGGTTTTTGTTTTGTTTTGTTGCCAATTTTGACAAAAAAATAGACTGGATTTTTAAAAATAGGTTGACATTTTTTTCCCCAGATTGCATAACCACACGAATCCAAAAGTTCTCATTAGAAGAAAATGTTAGCACGTTCCTGTTTAGCTCTTAAAACGACGTGATCGGTGCGACTTTTTGTGTTGCTCACTCCTCACTGCAAGAAAAAACAAGATATTTAAGTGTGATGCACACTTGCAGCAGAGAGAGACAGAGAGAGATAAAGTACTCTTAGTAAGCTCAGGTTTGCTGTATTGTATGTACTGATCATGATCATTTAATGCTGGCTTATTTCCAGAGTGAGGGAACAAGAAATGAACAGAGGACTTAACTATGAATGATGAATACGACGACGGGATTGTTTCATTTTAAATAATAAAAGATTTTTCATTTGTATGAGTGACTGTGTGGATGAAACACTCGATTATGTTAAAACTCGAGTGGAGTCCTAACCTTGAGAACGTAGCGGTTAAAATGAAGCATTTTCCAAACTTTCCAGACTTTGTACACACCCAGCCTTTAGCACCAAAAGCAGAGCAATGAGCCCTATATCTGGCTCATTAAGTTAAAATACTTCCCTGTAATTACTCGGCCACCCTGTCATTGTAAAAAAACCTTTATTCAGTGCCTACTCTGTTTGAATTAAAGCCTCCACTCCTCACTATCACTATGTGCAACGTTGGCCTCTCTGTGGCTGTTCTGCTCTCCAGAGGACGCAGGCAGCTGACCAACACGCAGCACATGCTTCATGCATTACGCAGCCCTTCTTCTGCTCCGCTCTGCACATTGGTGTTACTACACATGCTCCTATTATTTCTGCATTTGCAGACCGGAGCGGAGAAGGGAAATAGAAGGAAATAATGTAAAAAATACAGCCTCACGCCTCGGTGAATCTTTAATCAAGCAACAGAAAGCACATTCATGAGTGTGAGTATGTGTGAGTTGGTGCAAATGTTCTTGTGCCTTTTGTCTTTTTGTGCATTTCTGTGGATGTCACCACTTTTACAGTTACAGTGGAGGGAGCAGATGTGGGGGAGGGGGTGGAGTGACTGTACTCTGTGTGTGTGAACGTGTGCTGCTATTGTACTTCTCTCATGTGAATTTTAAAGGAGCCATTTTGAAATGTGAGGACAGGTTTTCACGTGAGGATATTCGGGCTGCTACTTACTCATTCGGAGGCCTGTTTGAGTGTTAGTGACACATTCATGTTATATCAGAGTTAACTAGAGGAGGTCACTCAGCAGAGTACAGGTCCCCACCAGGTAACAGACGATGAAGCACCTACTGCAATGCCACCCCAACTGCCAGATGCAGCCACCAGAGATTTGCAAAGTTTCGCCACAATTATCATGACGTCCACTTAGACAGATCTAGCCTGGGCATTGCTGCTCAGGCCTGCCGCCATTTTTTTCCAGTGACCAGCAAAAAACTCCCCACTGGCCCAAAAGCATATTCTTCCATTAGCCACCTTTATAAGAAAAGCAGCTACAAAACTGTTGCAAACTGCAAACAAAGTTTCTATCATGATTTTCTGATCTGTGGAGTTTCAATATTTGTAAACATTTCCTCTAGCTGAAAAAAAAAGCATTTAAAAATCTGTAACTTCTTCGAAATATAAAGTCTATGGGCTGAAGGCGAGCTCGCAGGCGGGAGACAAGGGGGGGAAGAAGTGCTGCGCATATTCAGTGGGCCGTATAACCAGGTAGTAACCCCGGTGTGTGCATTCAATCTGAACTGGAAAGTCTGAATTTCGACTTGCCGGTATTTTGGTGTTCAAATTTACTGTCTGCTGTGGTGCAAAGCATTCTCATATTGTTGAAAATTGTTGTTAATAACTACAGATTTAAGTAATCCCGGCTATTCAATATTAAACATGAATATTGCATACAATTTAGCAAGATGTCATTATGGATCCCTTTAGACTCCAGTGTCCCTGGCAGGAGGTTGTTCTATCCAAAATTAAAAACAAAACAAAAACAAAAGAAAAAAACAGAAGAAATCAACATGACCTAGTTCATTTT
>JAJHUR010082181.1:0-11053 GCA_027495735.1 Lutjanus campechanus
ATTTGAATTAAAAAATTGCATATAAATACAATGTTCTAGTGGCGAAGCTCAAAACCACACTTTAAGCTAATGTGTTAGCCTATACAGAGAGTGTGCTATTGATATAATCTTCCTCTAAACCACAGCTCTGGTGAGCATCATTAAGCGCGAGTCATTCTGAGTTTGCATACATTTCCATGCATATTCCTTAAAGTTTCAGTGTTCTAAAAAGTGATGATACCATCATAGTGCCTTATTTAAATTTTGCTTGCAAACTGTAGAAGCTTCAGTCTTGTTTGTCAGTATCATATTTGAATGTATGCTGGCTGTGAAAGAAGGATGTTCCTGTTTGAGTCAACTCTCCGAAGGATTTCTCCCCCGAGGGCTTGGTTAGGACACAGCAAGCTACATCGCTCATGTCTACATGTAGCAGCGGTAACATAATAATGTTAAGCAAGAAGACGCTGCTTCATTATTGATGCAGTTTGCTAAAATGTCGGAAAACATCTTTCCTTGGCTCAGTGGGCTGAACGTTGTGTTTGCTTGGAGGGAGGATTTACTCTGGCTTTCAGCAAAGGATTGTGGCTGGTTGTGAGAGTTTTTAAGCAGAGTATTTGTATCTGAATGGAGCCGTGTTGAAGCCCAGCAAAGACCCGCACTGTGTCAGTGTCCTTTAGCTGGTTAGTGAATGTCCCAGCTCCAGGGATGATGGTGTGTACCTGACCTCTGACCTCCCCGTGGACAAAAAACACAAATATCCTGCAGCATCAGTCGGCCACTGCATTACATCACAACTGAATATATTTTCTAGCAACTGCTGTAGTATTTAGAATAAACATGACTGAAATACATTATTAAGTTTCCACTGCATGGTACAACTCATTTTTTGTACCAGGCACTTTTCTTGATTTGATTTTCTTTTGCAGATAGAACCCCTCAACGTAGGCGGGGTTCTTAGCTGATCGTCATAGCGAGGCCGCATGAATCCCATCTTCAATGGGACGCAATCAGAGAAATGATGGAGTATATCGAAGGAACGGTGTTCTTGATTCTTGGTATGTGTCTGTCACAGCAAAAAGACAGGTTTCTCTAGTTGCTCTGTGTCCCATAAATGATGGTCTGCAGTGTTTTCACGTCACCGTTTAGCATCGGCTCAGCACGGTTGGAATCTCAACCGAGTTGAAACCAAATAGATCACCAGGTAACAGGCACTGTCCACAACTTTTGACAATGGAAAACCCCAAAAAGAGCAAGTTGAGCTGTACCATGCGGTGAAAATATTGCAGTAGACTTACTGTCAAACCATTTTTGGCATTTGCCTGGTGGCATAATATCACTCTCAACCACTTTTTTTCCCTTCCCTAGTTGCTTTCAAGGGAAGGGACCTGAATTTCTTTTTTTTTTCCTTCCTCAAGGCAAAGGCAGACTTTCTCAATCTGCTGAGAGAAATTGATCAGACTGTCACAAACTTTATCCTATTCTAGATTTTTTTTTTCTCTCAGGAAAGAGAAAGAAAAAGTCAAAGACTCAGCTGCATTTTCTGAAAGTACAACTGGAAAGTGAGATTTAAACCTCAGGGAAAGGCCAGTAGCAAAGACGAGTGTTGAGCCACAGGGGGTGTGTTGTCGCCATACAGACTTTATGCTGAAAAAACAACCCAGAATGCTCAAGAAATTACGACAAAATGTCACCTTGTGCCCTCTTACGTGAAGTCATAGTGGTTTTGTGATTAGCATGATGGATAAGGTGAGCTTAGCTAGTTATTCTGGTCTGTCTGTCTTTCTGCATCAACAAAGTATTCTGCCAGTCTTGTGCACAGGCTTAGTGTGTGTGTGTGTGTGTGTGTGTGTGTTTGCATTGCCAGAGTGTGTCATGCCTCGGAGTGAGAAGTGATTGATGCCCGGCATCTATATCAAAAACAGCTCCGTGAGCACAGACGCTCACAGTATAATCTGCTGTTGTTTCAACACAAGCAGCAGCTCAGGCTATGTTTAAGTACAACTCATTAGTGCTAAAGATGTTAATTTCATTCCCTCAGAAATAAAAGAGCCTTTGTTTCGTGGTTTAAACAAAACACAGCGATGAAACAATGTTCAAATTAAAGAAAAAAAAAAAGAAGCGCTGTTGTTTGTGTCGGTATGTAAACACTCAAAACCCAATAAAAGCAAGAAAATAAAAAAAGATGAGGATGAAAAAAAAAATTATACTTTAGGATATAGAACAAGAAAAACATTCCGGGCTAAATAAACCTTTTAAAAACCAACAGTATGATATTAATACTGCATTTAGACACAGAAAGCTGCTGTACAAAAAGATTAGAATTTCTTCTAATCCTCATCATAACTGATACACTGATTATGTGACTTTGGCAGCTGAATATCAGATTTGTCTTCTCACTGAACTGAATGTTGACAAAAAGTATGATCACACCAAACAAACCAACTCGACAGACTGACTGACTTTGTTGCAGATGTCAGACAAATATTTGAATAGTATTTATATTCTGTTGTTAATGACAGAGTTTTTGTATCATGGCAACTGTGTCATTACACTCCAGTGATGTGTTTTTAATCAGAGGAATAAATAATCAGATTGAATTCTTGGCCAACCAGAGTTATTGTTTATTTCACTTGGAATTCCGGCTTCACATTAAAGAGAAACTTGAGCTTTTTTCACAGCAACTACTTTGACTTGTCATAGCAGGAAAATCCCGGGAGTTACTAATAACCTGGGTGGGGCAAGATGTTAACATTTTCCAATTGAACACTGTCAGCAAACAACAAACGGCGACTGTTGACATATTCGCACAGATGTGTTTGCCCCCCAAAGTTCCAGCTGGTAGATGTGTGTGAGAGGCCACAAGCTCAAACTAAAATAAATTCACATAATGTCAAGGAATACAGCACATCTTCTACATAATTCTTACAAATTGCTGTTTTATATTTATACATCGTAGATAAGACACACGTACCTTTACACACTTATTGTGTATATTTGTTATTATTACTGTTATGGTCTGACTCACAGGTGGGTCACAGGAAATTTTATTTGGGTCCTGAAATAAATAAAAGACTGGGGAAAATTATGCAAATTTAAATTTATATCCGCAGGACACATTTTATGAAGCATTTGAAATGTTTTCCTGATGCGAGCAAAAAAACCAGCATACCTAATTCTGTCTAAATGCACTTTATTTGTCTCAGTTAGCTAAAATGTCCTGCGTTGTTTTCCTGATAAAGAGGAAATAAAAACAATGAGATGGCCTAAAGTCTTAACATGTATGTATTTTCAATAAAGTGTCAAGATAATATTGGATGATGCAGAAATGGCAATTTTTAAAAAATGGTCAAGAAAGTTGATTTATGCGCTGAACATAAACAATGAACTCTTCCCAGAACTTATTGATAAGGTTTATTATGAATTGGGTGGCAATGGTTTGTCATTTTTAAAAGTTGGGCCCAGGAAAAAAAAAGTTTGGGAACCACTGTTGTAGTAGAATGTATATATTTATTTCATACTTCTACGAAATATTCTCGCACCTATTTACCTTCTTAAACAGAAAACAACAATACAACGGCGCACCTTCTGAATTCAAGCTTCACCCTTTTACCAAACTTAGTCCCCGATCACACAGAGCGTGTTTTGCATGTTGCAAAATGCAAGGCACACCGCACTGCTGCATCTTTTGTTTTTACTGTTGCTAGGCAACCGCAAATCATCCATCTTTAGCCGAAACATTATTTTGCTATTAAGTAAACCATTTAATTTTTCAGATTGCTAACTAGTTAGTAGCTACTTCCCAACTTATATTATGAAGCGGATAAACATCTGCAGGAAAAAAAAAATCGGCAGGTGGAGGGCACTTGTTCAGGGGGTCATCTGATTGGACAATGGGGGGAAAAAAACACAAACTGATGTCTGAGTGGAAGTTTTTTTTTTAACTCAAGGTGTTCAGGGTGCTCCTGCAAAAACTCAAGGTCCGCAGTGTGGAAAAATGCACCGCGCCCAGCAGCGAATAAGATGCTTCACTCTCATTAAATGATTAGAAAAAGCTGCCCCGGACTGCTGAACAGCGCTCTATGTGATCGGGACCTATGATGAGCTTAATCGCCGTGTTAACTCATTCGGACTTGACAGAAACTAAATGAAATTCGCTAAAACCATCTTGATTTTCCTTCCTGCTGTTCCAGCTATCACTAGCTCTGGTTTGGTGAGAATAAACATTCAGTTCATCACCTTAGATGTGAAAATATCACCTCTCTGAGCAGCAGCTCTCACTTGTTCTTCATAGGCAGGCCATAAAACTAGCAAAATAAAAAAACAAAAAGCTCCACTGGTGATGAACTTAACCAGTGTTGATATATTATAGTTGATGTATTTGTGTAACCCTTCTAATAACTCTTAGTGATGGCTCTGTTCTGTCCAAGTGTCCCAGTAAGTGGTGACAGTGTGGCAGTGAGCCAGCATGAACAATACCAGGACCCTGAAACCGAAGCAGCCAAATGGAATTCAGCCATCATTCACTGATTATGTACAGCAGTGCTTTTCCTACTGTGACATGTCTCGCATGAAAGGGGGCCTGTTTAATATGACTTCAGGTGACACACAACAGCTCTTTTCTCTGCAGTGCACAGTAAAAGAATTAGTCACACAAAGGTTCCCACAAGGGACAATCGTCCCATTCACAGGTGAATATGTGGCAACTGCACAGAATTTCACAGGTATTTTATGGACTCTGAGGGGCATTTGGCCTCAATCCACTGTTGTGTTGAACCGGGCCCATACAGTGGCTCATCTGAAGGCTTCAATTGTTGGTTTCCATGGTTATATACGAGGAGTGAAAGCAAGAGTGCTGCTCAGTCCGGTCCAGACCTGCTCTCTTGTCAATGTGTTCCCTGTCCCTGTGTGAATGGGGACGTGATTGGACTCTTGTAAAATGTGCCAGGCTCCCAGTTAACACACAGGCTGCACTCTGAACCCTGGAAACACCCTGCAGTACTCCACTGTGTGTGTGTGTGTGTGTGTGTGTGTACACGTGCGTGTGCGCAATTAGCCTGCACAGTGACCCAAAACATGCTAACATGCACACTTCCATGCAGACGTTGTTCGTAGAGAAACGTCTGGAGAGTGTTAGCATAGCATAGCTGTCAAGTGTTAGAGTTTGTGAAGGAGGTGCTGGTTAGAGTACTGAACATCTATACTCAAGTAAAAGTACAATTCCTCCACTTCCATCAAAAAATGACTTGGGTTTGTTCATTTGTCCTGCTATTTCTTCCATTGTTGTGCGCAGTTTTTTGATCGATTGATTATTTCACAGTAATGAACTGCTCACCGTACATTATCCTGCTTATTACACAGTGACTTACCAAAAAAAAAAATTGGCACAAAATGTGAATTTTAAAATGATGTTATGGCTTTATTTTGGAATAGTGACCTGCTCGCTGTATGTTATCCTGCTTGTTACAAGGTTTCGAACCAAAATAAATCTGTAATTTGCACAAAATATTGATTTTTAAAATTATTTTAGTGATTTCACAATGATTTTTTTTTCCGCCTCCAGAGTCTATGATCAAATCTGTGAATTGCAGTTGATTGAACTACCCAACAGTATATAAAGCAGGGCTGAGTGATCTGGAAAAAATAAAAATACTTCCATATTGATATTTTTGATAAACATCACTAATGTGGATATCATAACTGAGTGATGAAGGCAAATAATAGAATAGTGCATCACTTTACTTTACTAAAACCAGTAAAAGACAACACTTATGGCATATCATGATATATCAATATCCCAAATTTAATCAATATTGATATATTGACCAGCCCTAGGTATTAGCTTTAACTTTCTTTTACTTTTTTGGATGTCCTCATTGTCCTCATTGTCCTCATTTACTCGGTTTCCTCTTGTCACTCATTTGGAGAATAGTTGCCAAAGACTTGCTGCTTTATCATGGTAACTGCCTTTCTGTACTTGAAATGACCTCTGCCGTCTCCCGCTGCGTTCTTACCCATAAGTCCACAGTAAAAGTCAGCCACATGTGTCTTAACACCTATTCTTATGATTATTAGTGTGCAATCTGTAACCCGTTCGACAAATTGTGCCGCTTTATTTAGCGAAAGGTCAGACGGTCTTGTCGAGGGGGATTCCCGCCCCGCTCTCCGGGGGGTGAAGGCAAATGATGCTGGTTGCCATGGCGATGAAAAGGGCAGAGTCATTAAAGGCAATGAAGGGGGGGTGTAAGCCACCTGTGGACGCGTCCTCTGGGGGATGTGCCTCTTCACTCAGCTAATGGTTTGTGTGAGCGAGTCGCTCAGAGCCTAATTGAATCCAAGAGGATTCTGTGTATCCTTTAAACAAGCTGGTGCTTCAATAGGCCAGTCGATGGTCCAGGTAATTACTCGGCAATAATGTTTTACACCATAATGACCTGCGTTAGGTGACTGGGAAATAATTAGGGAACAACAAAGCAGCACTGTTGTAATGTAGCAGTGATGCTAAATTTCATTCTCAGTTACTTTTAACAGTGCACACATGATGTCACAGTCCAGGAGTTGTTCAATTCTTTAATTAAACAGTTTTCAGGTGTTTGATTTTAAAAACCTTGGACAAAAATGAACATTTATATTCTGTAGATTTCCCTTGTTAGAGTGCTACCCTGCTAGCGCTGCACAATTGATCACAATGTTTTTAAAATTGCAATATGGCTAAGGGTAATATCCACATCGCAGAACCAAATCGCAGTACAAAAATGCTCTATCCCACTAATCCTCTCGCACATTGCAAATCTCAACTTCAGTCAAAATAATTGCAATATGACTTCTTTTTTTATCATATTGTGCAGCCCTATACAGTACCCTACCCATCAGTCCCTGCTGGTCTTCCCTCCTTCTCTCCATCGTCCCCTCAAAGCAGCATAAGCATGAGTTAAATCTTCACTGTCTTCATCGCGCTTCCTTACTAAAGGGGAAGAATGATGCAGGAAAACTAACAGCAGCACAGAAATCAGTTCTTTGTCCCCGCTGACATCTGCATCTGATTTTGCTTAAATTAGCCGAACAGACTCAGAATGGGCCGTTTTATCTCTTGATCTTCAGTTTGGAATGTTTTACCTTGTCCTCAGCATTTTTCACTTGGCCGTTCCTCTGTTCCACTTCAGATAAAACAGATGTTAGCTGCTCAGAAGTGTCTCGGCTCCAAATTTAATTGGATGGTTTCGCTCTAAAAATGAGAATGAAGCGCTTCTTGGATGATGCTTTCTGTCTCACTGTGATGCCTAAGCACATCTGGCTCTGACATGTGTCTGACCGCTCATGTGCCCAGGTGTACATGCACATAAGATGCTGTTGTGATCATATTATGTATACTGCAGTTGCCTGCTTTGCCAATTATGTACGTTAGTTAAGCATTTTAAATCTCAGAGACGCTCTTGAAGCATCTGTGTTTATTTACATTATGACTGTTGCCTTTGAGTTGTTTTTGGTTTGTAAAAATGGATACTGGAAGGCAAGTATACCTACCTGTGGGCTCTGGCTGAAATGGACGTTACATCTTTTACATATCATTATGGCTGCTGTGAAAAAGTTTTAAGAAACACAGGTTTTACTAATAATAATAGTTGACCCTCATACCTGTCGTAAGTCTGGGCCCTTTTTGCTCTGTGTCCAGTAACAGACATGAAGTCATATCTTAAGTTAGCTGATGTTAGCAATATCTAATTGCAATTATTTTGACTGATATTGCAATTGTGACATGATTTGCGACATTAGAGGTAATGCAAAAATTATTATTAACTTATTTTGATTGAAAAATATGTTAAAATGCAATTGCAGTTTGCAGGAATCTGTACCAAATGAAGATGTATTTTAAGTCTGTAGAATCTGATTTATAGGACGACACATCTCTGCCTCACCACAATCATTAATTCAAACTTTTTTTTGACACAAATTTGCCTTAAACAAATATTGTACGTCCTGCGATTTGATGTGATTGATTTCGAAAAAGTTTTAATTAATTGTGCTGCCCTGCTAGCGAGCTAACGATTCACATAGATCAGTCACCGAGTTCACTAGCATTTTGCTCAAATTAGCTATCAGATGTAGCTTGCTAAATACGGATTGATGTAGATTAGCTAGCTAGTTAGCGAGAGTTTTACTATCTTTAGCTAAATTAAGATGCGATGGGTGGTCACTTTTACGGGTTCCCAGAAACATATTTTAACCATCTTCAAAATGTGGTTTTCTTTGCAACATAGACGGGCCTTGCACATATCAAAGTACAGGAAACACAAAGAGGGAGGGGCTTGGGGGGGTAGAGGTCCTATTCCATTTGTGTAGCAAAGCTTTTCCAGTGAGCCAACATGCACAATTGCACTGTTACCTGAAAGAAACCTTAATTAGTATCATCGGGAACAACAGTGTTTACACCACTATTTAATGTCAAAATAGCCTTTGTGGAAAAAGAATATTGCTCAACTCAAGAGTGAAGCTGCTCACTATTTGCTGGCTAACTTAACTAACAATATACCTGCTCGTGTCGGCTTGTAGTCAGTGTATGATATATGCTTTTCTGTTGATCACTGGATTGCAGAGGATGCTTATTTTCATTTGCACAGTATTGGAATTGTATGTTTATCTCAGCAGCTGATAATTAATGATTAACAGTTTACTCCTCCATAAGAGATAACAGATATTTAAGAGCTGTGATATTCATGTTCCATTTGTTTATTAGAAACCTACTATCAATATGTACTGCTTATGACTGCCTGTAATTATGTTACCACCTTATAACCAAACAAAGAAGCTGAATTCCACCTGGTGACTTACTGCTCTCTGATACACTGTAAAAAGAAAACAAGAAGAGAAAATTGTCTTTAATTCTGAGCTTTCAGTCAAACTCACACTCTTAAAGGGACAGTTCACCCCAAAATCAAAAATACATATGTTTCGCCGCTGGCCTGCATGAAACAAGGTCACGACAAGGTCTGTGGATTATTTTGAGCAACCATGCCATGATTTCTGGAAAGAGACATTGCTGTTAAGTTTTTCAAATGTATCACAGGTTGAGTGCACTCTAGTTCCTTTATATTGGAGAGAAGGCAGACATCTCTAAGGCAAGTCATACCAAAACAGTAAAGATGGATAAATAGCACTACAGGCCAGAGGAAAAAAATTATATTTTATTTTGGGGTTAACTGTCCCCTAAAAACTTTTGCTGATCTATAATCTTTTGTTGAAATAATTTACTTTTCTTCTTTAGATAAACTTAAATCTTTGAGTTTTAGTCATGCACAGTGTGTCTCTGTAAAGCCGTAGACAGCATCAACCATAACCTTTCATTACCTGCAGATACGGAGTGTAATTTCACTCACTTACGCCAGATTCGGTGCTACGATCATGTGATTGCACGGAACGATGGAGATTTGTCAACCAGCGGTGGTTTGACTCTAATTAACTGGGTCAGCCAAAAAAAACCCAAAAACAAATATTGCAGTAACTGCGTCTCATTTGAATTTCCATAAAATGTGTTATATAATACTCAACATATCGCTGCTGCAGTTTAAAATTACATTACCATTGTAGATGATTTAATCCACAGCACCCACCTGTTTCTACCATTCTGGCAGAAACAGGTGGGTGTCGATTTGCATTTTAGGAGGGAAAAGGTGCTCAGATGTATGTAACTGAACCTAAGACGTGCTGTTACGTAAGCGCGAGCACGGCGAAAGTCGGAACTGATATTCAATATTTTTCGGCTGGAAGCCACGTGTTAACAGCGGCCGCGAGTGCCCCCCCCCCTCCGATGCCCCTCAACGTTTCTCTCTCCCCTCTCTCTCTCTCTCTCTCTGTTCCTAATGAGCTTTTTTCTGCTGCTTCTCATTGATAATTTGCCGTAGTAGGTTGTCAGTTTTAGTCACAGTTTGGGAGCGTGGGCGTCGTGAAGCCCTTTGAGACGACGGTGTCTGATAAAGCGGCGTACCAAACAGAAATGACAAGTGTAACTCCTTATTGAATCCTGCTGGAGCTGACGGCCGCGCTGCGACCTCTGCTCGCGGAAAACGGAGCCGAGGATCATCGCTCCGTCTCTTGAGAGGCGCTGTGGCTGATCGGCTGTGTGTCCACCTGAGACGTGCGCGCACACACACACACACACACACACACACACTGTCTTTATCTGTGGGCAGAGCGGGGTTATATATAGCCCATAGTGGCGATGGCTCCTTTGTCACACCTCAGGTGTTTTTAGTGCTATCATGCCTCACGCTGGCCCTCTCCTCTCTATCTCCTTCTCTCCTACCATCTGCTGAGTGGATGACTCATACGTACTTGTGAGCGGAGGGTATTTTCTCATGGCTTCACCACATCATACTGTAACACGTGTGTGTGCCTGTGTGTTTCAGCAAAGTAGAAAGTAGGTAACCTCCGTGCAGACAAACAGCTGTTCATGAATGAATGGTGCGCAGGTTCATGTGTGCACACCTGTACACATCTGTACTCCTGCTCTTCTCTGTCTTTGCCACACACACACACACACAGACACACTCTCTCTCTCTCTGTTTTTAGCAGTGCACAAACCTCCGCCCATGTACGGCTGTGTTGCCAGGGTGACGACTCGGTTTGCAGTTCCTATAAAAAGGCAGCAGGGTTGGAAAGGGGAGGCGGCGGGGAGTCCAGTGCAGGAGTGTGGGACTGATGATCACTACCTTACACCGAGCAGTGACCAGCTGCTGTCTGCCGGACACATCGATTACTTTCAGTTCGGATTTTTGTGGCACGGGTCACACACTGGTGATGAGATGAACGCTTTCTTGTCTCTGTAATTTCTCTCACTTCAGTTGAAACAGTTTTTGTCACTTGTAAAAAATGTAGGAGAATGAAGCCAGAAATCTTTGTTTGTTTGGGGTATGATTTGACGGGCTCAAAACTTAAAGACCCAACCTATTGTGAGAGATAAAAAAGATGTGAAGATCTGTAATAACTAAAATTTTCCTTTGAATTTTCTGAATAGGTCTTTCAGAGCCAATCAGTGGAAGAGACAGTAATAATCAAGTTTTTACCTGATTAGGGTTGTCAC
>JAJHUR010082182.1:0-17725 GCA_027495735.1 Lutjanus campechanus
GTTTTTTAAGGTCTGAAAATACACGTTATCATGTATGAGACTCTGACATACACACCACCTCAGAATCTGCCGGTGAAATTGCAGAGTGAAGCTAACGCTAACATTAGCAAATGAACGACGAACGAGAGAAAACCCAAAAATATTCAGTGCAGTATATGTAGCGGGGGGTTCCTGCTCCATCTGTCTATCAGCTAAAGGGTCCCTGGGTTGAAAAATGTTGAAGACCCCTGACTTTAGTTATGATTTTTCCCTAAAATCCAACTTATCTCATAATAAAATGGCAACTGCACATCCATGTTTCACTGCCTGGATTCCAGTTGTTTCTGTGAACTGCAGCGACGACGCTCTGATTTCTTGTTGAATCTGTTTCTTCAGTCAGTCACACAACACTTCTTTTTCAACTTTGATGTGTGTTTTGTATTTTCGTGTTATTCAACGTGAATTCTATCATCACCACTCAACCACATGCATGTCCTCTATACATACACCAAATTACAAGGCAATATCTCACAGCTCACCTCTATTCATCTGTGTGCAAAACATCTTCTATGACCAACCTAACCAATGAAGGCAACAGCTGCTAGTCAGTCAGAGAGACTCCCAGAGTGTGGATGGAGGAAAAGGGCATCAGTGAATCAGGGTTTTTGCTCTTTCACGCTCTCATAATTTCCACAATTCGGCAACTTGAGTTTGCTTTTATGAAAAGGTAATTTGGTGTAGAATTTGCCTCATTGTTGTACGATGAAATGGATCAGATATGCAAAGAAAGTCTTTTATGAAGTTCCTTGGTCAGCAAGGACACTTTTTGTTTTGGGATGGTACTGAAAGATATAATATTTCATGAAGTTGGTTCTCTGAGCTGAACTAGTTTTGTAGATGCTGGTATCTCAGGCTCCTGTATGGCTGCACTTCACCGTCGGTCACTATGAATGCACGGTACCAACCAACCTTTTAGCTGCTGTACACAAACGACCTTCCTGCTGCGATTCACGCCGCCGCCGTTCAGGCTTCTCTGCAGTCCCAACACACATCAATTCGCAGCCAATGCATTCTTGATTAGGCGTGGACACGGTAATTGTTTTCATTGCCCTGGATTGGAACGACATTGAATTTAATGTGGTCCATCGATCTTTTGTTGGGGGGAAATTGGGTTTGTTACCAGCGTTGTAGATCTCTCAGTGCCCACGTGTTAACCTTTTATATTCTCCCTCCCTCACCACATTTTTCTCTCTAACTCCATCCAGCCTCATCCTCCCTTCTTCATTATCCCTCCTCATCCTCCTACCCTTTGACTTCTAATGTCCCCGTCTTTCTCCTTCCCTCTGTCTCTTTTTCATTTTGTGTTTTCCTCCCACACTGCTTCTTTTTTCCTGTTCTGCTCGCTTAATTTGCTTTCAATTTAAAAACTCAATTAGCATGATTGCTTATCAGAAACATCACTATGGCAGTTTACCACCGACAAGCAGCTGAAAGGTGTAACCAGCAAATATGTGGTACTTTTACTCCATATATTAGGTAATTAGATTGCTATTGATTGACTTTTGTTGGATTATTAATGGATTTACACAAAGAAAGCATTTAGAAGGAGCACTCTACATTACTTTGCCTTCACTGTATGTTTGCTTTACGATGGAGCATAAATATTTGTTGTGTTTTTACTTTCTGCTGTCCGAAGCTGCAGAAACCTTTCAGAAAGGTGGATCTCTGCTTGGTCTGGAAAACACTGCTGTCTTTGTATTTTTTTCTGCTGTAAACCAAATAAACAAGTTTCTAACGTACATATCACAAAAAACGCAGAGCGAAGAGCCTCACAAGCTTCTTGTCTTTAAATCAAATGAACCCTGGTTAGTTTTCTTGTGAACAGTTAAGTTTACATTTGAGGATTCTCCAAAATGCCTTGAAGTATCTTTGAGATTCTTCCATATTTTATACTGTGCATCTTTTAAGTTGCATTTATCAGTATTTTTTAGACCACTGTCACCCAACCCTGCAGCTCCCCTCGACTCTACTGAACCTTTTGGCTTCTTTGAGCTCATTGTTTAGTTTACAGCCCACACAGCTTTATGGTTATGCTTTGGTTTCACTGCTCTCATCAAGTTTGCTTCCAGAAGCTGTTCTCGCCTGTGAATAGCTCTGATAAACTTACTCAGTGTTACCTGCATACAACCTGGTGAGAATTTAGCAGCTAAACAGTCAGATATCTTTCTCAGGAGTTGGTGGAGGCCAAAACCGAGCTAAAAGGAGAGTGAATATTGGGGAAGAAACATTGTGTGTCTCTCCGTGTGTTCCAGACGTGACACAGGCAGCTGTTTCATGGCATGTTCAACAAATCAGCTTCATAATGTGATAGTTTGTCAGTGTTGTTTTTATATCTTGTTCCTCTGACCTCAAGTGTCCAAAGTAATGTATTAATTAATGCGACTTTGTCATCAATTATATCATCTAGCAGTCTTTTTTCCTCCTGCCTTTTGTTTTGCATAGCTGAGCTTCTTGGCACAAAACTGCCACCAACTGTCAGTGGAATAATGTGGAACTATCAGCAGAATTTTTTATGTTGCTTGTGTGCATATTTGCATGATAGTGGAGCACAAGATCCTGAAAATAATGTCCCACAGTGTCACTACTGATCAAAAACTCAACAGGCTCCCTTTAAACAAGATGACTCTGGAGTTTCTTTCTTTAGATCAGGCAGAATGACCTCAAACTTCTTATATGATATAGCTGAAATTGCAGGACATCCTTTATGGCCTGCATAATAAAACCGTAATTTACAGAATCTAATCATGATGAATGAGATCTGCAGTGGAAATGGATTTATATGTAGTCTGTAGCTGTGCTGAGGCAGGAGCCTTCATCACATGACCAGTGGGTGAAACTGATTATCTAATATTCTTCTGTTTAGTGAAGGTCAGTCTTACATAGACTGGTCGAATCCTAAATCCATCCAAAAAAAGAGTCAAACTGTGTTTACTGACAACGGTTTTCCAAAGTGTTCCTGCGTTCTTTTTTAATTTATATTTTACACAGTTTCTGGAGCAAATTGGACAATAATATACTAACCTACGTTTTCTTTGTCTTTGTCAGCAGTCAGAGTCCAGATCCAGTCCTAAGGAGAGCACAGAGCCGGCTGTGGACCTGCTCGGCCTGGGTAAGACACGACAAACCTTCTACTAACTTACAGTATAATAACCCTCAGACAATATAACGACTTGTCAGACTGTATTCAGATGTATGTAAATGAAACCAATTATCCTGGGTGATGTAATAACATTTTTCGATTTGATATTTTAATAATTGCAGGTTCAATAATGTGTGACATTAGGAGGGGAAAGGTTTAACGCTGTCGGGCTTTATTTGACTCATGTGCAGAGACCTCATTATACCATCTGGCAGTTAATACATCAGTGGTGGCTTCAGACCGCCGTGTCTGACACGACTGTGTTCATGTTACAGTTAAATCCATCCAACAGTCCAGTCATGTACCCCAACTATCTAATTATGTTTCACATTCCAACATGGAGAGAAAAAAACAACTTTGGGGAAAGTGGGTAATATCAATTAATCTTCTAACTGAAACACATTACTAGAAAATTATATTTTACACCCTGTATTACTCATTTGAGGAGATAATGGACTTACTACCTTTAGAAAAATCCAGTAAAGTTTTGGAGGAAATCTGTCTTCAGCTGGTTTAGTTTTTGATTTAATTAGAACAAAATAATTGGCTTATTAAAGCACGTCAGTGTGAACTCAGAAGGAGCGAACCTGCAGATCAGATACTGAGGAAAAAACCTGCGGAGCTGAGACGTATTTTCTTCTGGTCGCAAATTGATCTCCTCCTCCTTCAGCTTGCTGTAAAGTTCAATCCTTTTTACCTTTGACCGGTGCAGTCGTGATGTTCCGCAGTGTCCGTCCAATTACAGAGAGAGTGTGGGATTGACCTCTTATTCAGGAGAAATAACCGCACTGTAAAATGTATGTATACATGCAGTGGAGAAGGAGGGATGCTGCCAGGCTGCAGAGACAGAGGCCAGTGACACTCGGGTGTGAGATGAGAGAATTTTCACCTTGCAGAGTTCTGTTTTTAGCCTTCGAGCCAATCAAGCAATGAAATGTGTCATGGTTTAAGGTTTTTGTTGGTGATTTCCTGTTTTATTTTGGGCTTCTTTCCTTCCCTGTCAGTCCCCTGTGCTGGACAGCCAGTCTCGTGTGCAAGTCTGTGGAACATTTCATTATTGAAATACATTTGAACTGCTTCTGCTTTGCTCCTGTCCGACATCTTGTTTTATTTGACACCTTATGACAGTGGTCAGTTTGTAATGTCGTAAAGTGTCAAATAAAACAAGATGTCGGACCCGCAGACTTACACACGAGACTGGCTGGTCTAAACTAAAGATGAATCCAAAGAAAGCAAAAATCCATAAAACAAATGCAAAGTCCAAAAAAGTTTAAATAAATCCAAAGCACAGGAGAAACAGAGAAACACAAGGATTAAATAGACAACGAAATAATCAGACACAGGTAGAACAAGTGGAGATCAAAAGGACGGGAAATGAACAAAGACAGGAAGTAAACTCATAGACAAGAGGGAAGAAAAGAACCACAAAATAAAACAGGAAATCACCAACAAAAACTTTAAACCATGACGTTATGTTCACAAACCTGCGTTCATAGTTTCCAGTCCTGCTACTTTTCACCACAGCAAGTAAAGGCATCAGTGTACTTCAGAGACTGAGGTCACTGCTTTGTCACACAGCGTGTGAAACCCTGCCAGCCCACCATGTAGAGGGGGCTGCATCCGACAGATTTCCAATTCATTTCATTAAAAAATCATTTCATAAAAAATTCTTTCTGCACACTTAGTCATATGAGTGTCAGGATCCGTTTTGTTGTATTTAAGGTTTTAAAAACTTGGTTCTTTGCACCCTGTTGGTGGAGCATCCCACCACACCGCAGCTTTTAAACATTTTTTCTGTTGTTGCCAGAAGATGGGAAGTGAAAAAAGGCACCATCATGTGATACAAATGTGAAGGAGAGCGATGAATTGTTGTCTCGTCCTGTGTGGACTGAGGTCGAGGACTTAAAGTTTGACACTTGAGAAGTGGACTGGACTTCAACCAGGCAACAGGTCTAATCAGTCACAGTGACTGAAAACATCCTAAAAAAAAAACTTCTTGAACGTTAACCGCCATATTTTCAAGGTTATGAAAACGCTTGGATTTAAATATTCTCCTTGTATTTTTCTGTTTGGTTTTTAACATAATCTGATGTTTCATGTAAGCCACAAATCTTTTTAATTTTTGAAATGAAACAATCTCATCGTCATATTTGTCTTTCATAGCTGGATAAGTCTCACAGTAATCTCTTACTGTGAAAATGAACAAACATTAAAATAATCATGAATTTGAACAGACGACATGAACAGCTGATGAAATAAACAAAGGGGCGATATTCATTGTGGATATTAATTAGTCCCTCCAGGAAGTCAACAATTAAGACAAATTCATCCAATTCGTGTGACCTGCACGACCTGCACATTTTATCCAATCACTGCAAATTTTCCACAGCTTTGACCAATCACTTTAGTTTCCTGTGAGTTCCACCAATCATAACAGTCCCACGTTCAAACACAACGCATTTACGTCTCAATGAACCAACTCAATGTTTTATTATTAACAACATTTTTTAATTTAAATTTTATGATCTCACAGGTACTGAAAAGAACACAAGGTTTGTCAGTGTTATTAACATTTATCAATCCTCTTTTATATTTTATAGTTTTGTGCCGTTTTGACTGAAAGAAACTAAAAAGATTTAGTTTCTTTGTGTTTTCATTTACAAATAAAACAGAATTTGTTAGAATTTTACTAAAAACATTCAGAACAGAGTTCGGTTTTATTCTCACCGGAACAAACTGCCTTTGATTTTTAATGAATTATACAAAATAATTAAATAAATAAAATTCAAAACTTTGAAAAAATAAAGTACTTGTTCCTGCAATTTTATTACAAAACTCAACTAAAAAACATTGCAACATACATCACAGTTTTTTGAATAAAAGCTGCTGGAGGGACTGATTTTGTTTTAAGTGTAATAATAAAGGCTTTGACAGTCTGGAAATGTTTAGTTTTGTACCTTTAAAAGTGTTTGAATTTGACTCTAGAAAAGCTGTGAGTCCTTGATTTTGTGTATTATTTGCCGTCAACAGCTGACCAGGATTTTTTATTGTCTGTCTGCAGACATTGATTACAGAGCTGTAGAACTGATCAGGTGGTCTTTACCTCCTGCACGCATGCATTTTAATGCCATTTGTGCCCAATTGAGGAACCCAGCAGCCGAGTAGCTGGAAAGATTGAATGCACCGAGGATATGACATTCAACAAAGGTCACAAGCTGGATTCAAACCTGTGACATTTTGGGTACACAGTATGTGTCTTGGCCCGTTAACTGCCTGGAGATTCTGCTCCGTGCTCGCTGACCTGAAGACTAAAAACACGGCAGAAAAAGGCACAGTTGTTTGGGGGTTTTCACCATGAATGTGTAATATAGAATCAGCCTGCGTTTCCCCAAAACAATCCGGCGTCGTATCAGAGCGAGCTGAGGCTAAGCTGTGCTGACAGAAGAAAGAGCCTGTGGATACAGCATTGATCAAACATTCCCGACCGCAGCGTGGAAGAGTGAGAGTGGACGCCCTGCTATAAATAACCAATGCTACACACCTTGCAGCCATGTCGAGTGGATGAGATTTCACACATAATCAATAAGTCAAATACGTGGCAGTATGCCTTCAGCACTCACACATCCCCTCGTTACTCCATCCGTCCCTCCCTGTCTCTAGTTACCGAACGCTGCAGCTGTCAAAGAGCCACTTTCTGCCTTCGCTGCTGTGACTCTGTGTTTCTGTCAATTCTTCTGCTCCGTTTTATTCAGTTCAGCAGCTGTGAAGGAATCAAAGTGTGACACTATTCAGATAAACGTTTTTACACAAGTTCTCCTTCCATCCCTGCTTTTTTCTCCTTGGTTTGCCAAACAATTAGGCCAATATTGGCTTTTTCTTAAAGAGATAGTTCTGATTATTTAAAGTGTGGCTGTGTGAGGTACTTATCAATAGTCAGTGCAGAATTGCACGGCCTCTTGTTGCATGCGGCAACTTTGACTAAAGTGCCTGATCGGCATGTAAATGTCTTCAGGCCAGGACTCTGATCAGACATTACATCTCTTACTTCCTGTGTTATGTTGAAAAATTGAAGTTGAAACTGACGTGCCATCAGGGCAACACCCTTTGACACAATGTCACAATCATCGCATTACCAACATTACATCCCAGGCCTGTCTGACCAGATTTGAGCTGCATGTGGTCAACTTGTTAGGAGCACAACAAAATGTAAAACATCCATCCTTCCTTTTGCCAGCAGATGGCGCTGTGACTGAATGTTGTCATGTAGATGTGTTCAGGGCGGGACAAAGTTTACAAAGTTTTGAAGTCAATCTTGAAGCCATTCTGATTAATTCTGTAAGAGGAGTTTGTTAAAATACAGCACGTGGAAAACGCCAAAATTGATCACAAAATTCAAAATGGCCGACTTCCTGTTTGTTTTAGCCAGTGGGTCCAAGAGACTTTTTTGTTTGTCCAGCCATAATACATATGCCTACCAAGTTTTGTGCATGTTGGTGAAACGAGCCGCTGGGGGCTGCTTTTGGGGGGCGTGGCCAAACCATTTTACTACGCCCATCACCAAAAACTATATCACATGTAAGTTTTCACAACGATTGAATTTTGCAGCATCGAGCATGTTTAGCCCCACAAAAGGCAATAAAAATAAATCTGATTGAGTCTTTGCTCCATTTAGTGCTCGGGCCCTAATTATACCAAGTGTGCACAGTTGTTAATGATTAAATGCAAGAATTTCAGCCACACTTGCACATACCCAAAGGACAGAATTTAAAAATCTGGGTCAGGGCATGTCAAGGTTAAACATCTCAAAAAAACACCAAGCGGTTTTTGATCCACACTGGATCTCCTTCAGGACGTGAATGGAAAGTGGAGTGTTGTGATTCCATATATAGACAATTACTGGCCAGGTGGTAAAGTCACACCAGCCAATCACACACTGAAGACGCCTCATGTAAACAATTAGTGACCATGTGGCTGAATTTCACCAGCATGAGTGGGCTTTATGGCAGAACAGCAGTATAGAAAAAAACAAATAAATACATAAATTAGAAAATTAACATCACCAACAATGACAGGGTTAAATCAATTTGCAAAAAGATTAAAAAAAATATTCTGGGGGAACCTGAAATAATCTGACAGCCTGTTTTTTTTACACTTCTGCTCAGATATGTGAAAAAACAACACAAAGAAAATGTATTAGAAAGATATTATTGTATTAAAAATATCTGCACCATGTTAACTCAGATTGCTCATGTAGAGACGAGATTAGAACGTATCCATGAGCTGTTTTAGTGCCATGGACCTCTATTTGAGAACCCCAAATAATTCAAACTATCTCTAAATGAAATATTAAAACTTATTTTTTGCATTTCGATGTTTGTTGGTTAGCGTTTGTGTCTCGTGATGATAAATGCTGTCTCAGATGTTCCGTCCTGCCAAAAATAGATCTCCTCAGGAGCCACTGAATCAATTTCAAAAACTTTTTATTGATGCAGCACCTGTCTGCTTGTTTCTATTTTTTCTGTCTCTGCGTCTCTTTCACTTGTCTTTCTGTCTCTCCCTCCTGTAATGGTCCTGACAGGCTGAATTTACGCTCGTGTCCAGAGAGAACAGGCAGGATTCTTCCTCCATGTTGTCTCCTCAGTTGTAGCAGCAGGGTTTCACTTTAACTGCAGCTGAAACGCTGAACGTATTCTTGCTTCAGTGTTTTTTAATTGGGAGAACAACACATTTTATTGTTGTGTGGATGCCAGGGACGGAGCAATTTTCTTCTCAGTTTTTGCTTCAATTCACTTAATTTTCATTCAAACTTTTTCTAAATGCATGATCAAACATATTGATTTTCTTTGCTTCTGGCATCCTCGCCCCAGAGAGAGTCAAAAAAACAAAAACCAGAGAAATATGTGAGAAGATGTACAATACACAGCTGGGTCCTACAGTGGAGATCATTAACAATGTATGCTTCATGCTCCAGCATGCTGAGACGACGAGTCCGGGCTAAGTGGGCTGAATTTGAAAACACTTTTTTCTCTCTCTCTGTTTTGGCCTCCGTCTGTCTCCAGAGTTGATGCATCTTAATACTTTTTTCCATGTAAAATAAACATTTTAATTGTGTACAAACCTGACAGTGAGCCTCGGATTGTTTTACTCATGCAATGAGACCTTCATTAGAGGAATAAGCACAAAATACTTGAAGTGTCCAAAGAGCACCTGAACATTTCCTTCACATTAAGTCATTATCTTGGCTTCATGCTTAAAGAAGTTCATTGAACTTTTGCACAAAAGATCTTAGCAATCAAAGTGAGGAAAAAAAGCTTGTGCAACATGTGGATAAATGAATAATTTGTAGAATAACTACATAAATAAGTATTTCTTTTAAAGCAGTCTAAATAAGAGGGCTCATGTCATTTAGCGTGCTGCATGTAAGGCTACATTAACTACAGTGACCTTCACAGTCTAATTCATATCTACAGCTTAAATACATTAATGGTAATGAAATCAACAAGAACTTAATAAATAACTGCAGAGAAGAAGATGTCATCTTTACTTCTGTACAAAGACTTCTCACTTTCAGCCATAGAGGCCATATGAATTACTTTTGTGTGCATTGAAGAATACTTTTGTGGAGGAATGCGTTTATATATAAATGTGAAAATATATTTTTAGTGAATCCTTTTGTGTGCATTCATTAGACTGATCTGACTCCATATATTTGGGGTCAGTGGTGGTCTGGGCCTTTGGGGCAGTTGCTCATTTTGTGCAGCTTTAACTGTCGGTGTGTGTGTTCACCGTTTCTGTCTGCGGGCTCGTGTTTGTTTCCATGAAACTCTCACTCTGATTACATAATTGTTCGTCTCTGAAAATTGGAGAAATGGCTGGAAAAGGCTGTTTTTCTGCAGCACAGACTGCTGTCAAAAATCCATTAACAGTGTTGCATCAAAACACCAACATCACAACAAAAACCAGCACATTATCTGTTCACTTCTACCACTTTCCTTTTTCACCTGTAAACACACTGTACCAGCAGCAGGTGATTTTGTGTCCCAGACTTCTGTCTCGATAGAAACTCCAGCAGCTAATGACTCCGCTCACCAACTGGGCTCGTGTCCCTTTTTCTGGAGTCACTTGCTCCCAGAATGAAGCTCTCCTCACTTCGTGCCCTAGTTGTGACTTGTGTTTTGGGAGAAAAAAGTGGGTTAAATTAACATGCTTTTGGGTTTTTGGCTTCCCAGTGAATTTACTTCCTACTTTTTGACGGGGATGGAAAGTGTTTTGACCACTGAGATAACATAATCATAGAATTTTATCAAATTCATTGCACACAATTCCACACTGTCCTGTTCCTTTAATGAGCTATGCTACTCTTATCACAGTATCCTTCAATGAAGCTCAATAAAACACAATTATTTGACGGTCATGATGAACTGGAAACAAGAGAATATACACTGCTCGGCTGAAAAAACAAGTCACACACTCTGATATTTGTTGGACCACCTTTAGCTTTGATTATGGCTTGAATTCTCCACTGCATTGTTTCGATAAGCTCATGCAGCGTTACAACATTTATTTCTGTCCAGAGTTGCATTAATTTTTCACCAAGATCTTGTATTGATGACGGGAGAGTCGGACCGCTGCGTAAAGTCTTCTCCAGCACGTCCCAGAGATTCTCAGGTCTGGACTCTGTGGTGGACAGTCCATGTGTGAAAATGATGTCTCCTGCTCCCTGAACCACTCTTTCACTATTTTGACCTCAGTTTTTGGGCACATAACGTTTCTGAACCTCGTCATCCGCCTCTCTTCTTACCCTGATGCCCCCATCACTCTGGAACTGGACTCATCAGACCACATGACCTTTTTTCCATCGCTCCAGAATCCAATCTTTATGCTCCCGAGCAAAT
The DNA here is from genome assembly GCA_027495735.1 of Lutjanus campechanus. Classification (NCBI taxonomy): domain Eukaryota; kingdom Metazoa; phylum Chordata; class Actinopteri; order Lutjaniformes; family Lutjanidae; genus Lutjanus; species Lutjanus campechanus. The sequence goes on from JAJHUR010082182.1 coordinate 11,074, forward strand.
CGAAGCCTCTTTTTCTGATCAGCCTCACTGATAAGTGGTTTTCTTAAGGCTACACAGCTGTTTAGTCCCTGCAGTTCTCTTCACATCGTGTGTGTGGAAATGATCTTACTTTCACTGTTAAACACAGACGTGAGTTCTGCTGTTGATTTTTTTATGATTTGATTTCACCAGTCTCCTCTTCCGGGAAGATGTTGGTTCTCCACTATCCTTCCAGGCTTTAATAATGTGTTGGACAGTTCTTAACCCAGTTTTAGTGGTTTCATCCGTCTCCTTGGTTGTTTTCTTTGCTCGATCCAGGACAATAATTTGACCCTTCTGAAACATCTTTTCCACGACCGCAGGATATGTCTTCTGACATGGTGAGAAGCTGCTCACTGCCTCAGTTGGGGTTAAATAACTTGTTGCCAGCTGAAACATATTAATCACTGCAGTAATTATCCAGTGGGAGGATCTTATCTATATGATTAGTTAAATCCAGGCACTGTATCTTTGTCATAGCAGCCACAGAAAACCCAAAACTCTCACAGCACTAGATTGTGTTTAGGAGCAAACTGTGGCAGCCGTTTTTAACAACAACTAGTCTGATTAGTTTCACTGGAGTTTGTGTAATCCTGAAACATTATGAATAATTTGAAAAAAATATGAGAATACAGAAATGATCAATAGATAATCTCAATGTTTCTTTTTAGCTTTGGTGAGGCCCTGACCGCACATCAGTGGTCTTAATCAATGCAGACATTTTACCCCTCGTGGTGGCGGCCGAGTCCTTAATGTGACGGCCCCTCCTGCTGAATGAGGTCGCTGTATTCATTGAAGATACTGGGAAGCTCTGTATGAGCCTGTGTGTGTGTGTGAAAGTACTCGGGGCAGAGGGGTTCGGGGTGATTATAAAACGCACCCCCGGCCTGAACTATTGGTCTGTTACCATGGTGAAGTGGAGAGTGCTCTCAAGAAGCGGCTCCATCCCGTGATAAAGGATGGTGGGCACATTGCCCGACATGGCAGTGATGATGGTGATGATGGGCCCTCTTCTCCCTGCGGCTCATTTCCATGGCAATGGCTGAATGAGTTCTTGGTAAGAGAGAGATGGGGGGGATTAGAGGGGTAGGAGGGTAATTGATGCACATGAAATCCCATTTTTCTTCTCTTCTATTTCAATATGTAACAATGTGTCTCACACCTGTCACTCTCGTCAGCCGCTAAACTAATAATCACAGTCATAATAGGCTTTATTCTGCGAGCACTTTTTACAGCAATTTACAAAGTGATTTAACCAAAATAAAAAACCAAGCTCATAAATACACATGAAGGCATCACAAGATGGATTTGGAGGAGGCCGTCAGTAGTTTCAGGATTTACGGGTGCTGGAAATCTTCTGAAAATGCTTGAATTTTAATGCAGTGTTTTCAAGGTTTGAAAAGTGTTTGGATTTTGGATAAAGAGCCTGAAACCGCTCGGAAGTGTGATTACGTTACTTTCATAATAAAACTCCACCTGACTGAAAAGTTTGCCAGATAAAGTAATAAATTAAGACAGAGAGCCTCATTGCCTTTGGCACCAAATGAAGTCGACTCCTTGACTGTTTGATCTGTCAGGGTTTTTTTGTTATGGATCAAATCCTCGAGCAGCTTCCTGTCAAGTCTGCAAAAACAATGTGGAGCTTTACACTCACTGAACATTATCCTGCTTACTGCATGGTTGCTTACAAAAACAATATTTTGCACACATTTATGTGATACAAAATATTCATTTTTAAATCATTTCATGGCTTTAGTGACCTGCTCACTGTACATTATCCTACTTTTTACATGGGACCAAAAAATCTCAATAATTCAACAAAGTCATGTAATAATTTAAGAGAATTTACCCTCTTGAGCCATGTAAATAAGCCATAGAAGTGAATTTTCGATTAGGATAATTTTGGCTATAAGTTTGATTAGCTGGTGAATTTGCAGGCTGAATGATTGTTGATTTTTGGGAGGGATTGAGGGTGATACAATGGTAGTACATACTAATATTATATGTCAATACAGCATGTTTATTTAAGGAATATGAACCACTTTACCTTGCTACCAAACACTTTTCTGATGGAAAATCGCCGTTATAGTAACGGAATAGCTCTTCCTCCAATCCAACCAAACTCCACAGGCAAAATCAGTAATTGTACCTCATAAAAACATGGGAGTTGTCGGTCCACTGCTGCCTTGATCTGTTATTTAGTTTGTGTTATTGTGCAACTTCAGTGGTTTAAAGGACTTTGGATTCACCAAAATCGCACCAAACGCCACAAACAAACTACCAGATGGAGGCATCAGTAGAGCAGCAGCTCCTGTGTTCTGTGAGATAAAATGACTGATTTTGTCAGTGGAGTTTGGTTGGTTTGGAGAAAGTGATATTTGGTTTATGAAACAGTGGTTTCCTGTCAGAAAAGGCTGTCTGACAGCAAAATAAAGCAGTGAAAAATACAAATCATGTTTGAAACAAGGACCAAATCCTCAAACAGCCTCTTGTAAAGTCTTAGCACCATGGGAGAGTCTGGACTTTTGAGTCATGTAAATAAGCCACAGCAGGGAAATGTTGGTAATTTGTCAGTCCAAACCAAAAATATTCAGTTTAATATGATAATAAATAAAGAAAAGTTGATAATATCCATATTTGAGAGGCAGAAACAGAATTATCTGCTTTTTGCAAGAAACATTTTATCAAAATATTTTAATATTTAATTCTTTTTTACCGCTTGCCCAACCAGATGTACTTGCTGGACGTGGCATTGTCCTCGCTCCAGGCTGTAAGATGCTGGAAAAGTTTGCCTAAAAATGCCTAAGAAGTGCTTAAATTTGACTCAGGAAAAAGTGAAGGGAGCCCGTAGCTTAAATATTAGCATGAAAGGCGTCACAATTAAAGTAATTCTTTGAAAATGAGTTTTAATAAGAGGTCTTTCCAGCCTTCTCACAGTAAATGGTTTTCTTTGTACCCCGCTGTGTGGCTGAAGGAGCTCCGTCTTGTTCACACTTTAAAAAGGGCTAAATTATGGATGTTTCATCAGTGTGGTTATATAAATGACCTCCGCTGCTCACTCGCTCTTACACACACAGTTCACTCTCTCTTCACACACACACTCCCTCTCCTCTCCATCACTCCCCCCCTCAGTTTCTCTTTCTCTGTACATGGTGTACTGGGAGATTCTTCTTCTACAGCTTCAGGGTCTCTCTGGACAACACAGCTCTTTTATAATGATAATGTAGTTTAAATATGAGTCATATTTTCAACGTACCTGCCAACAGGTCTGACTGCTGAAGATTTCCTTTGTCTTCTTGAGAAGTGACCATCAAATAAAGCTCTTACTTCTCATTTTGTTCATTTATGTGACAGGGACGATGCAGGAATCATTTCATTTAAATAAAGATACAACCGATGCATGAACACACGACTTCTCTCAGTAGCTAATTTCCAGTCTTTGTCCCTGGTTGGGTTTTTAAGGAATACAACAAATACAGACTAACAATAAAACAGACAGACAATCACTTCAAACATTAATTAAAAATACAATGACAGATAAACAATGAGACAACAAAAATACAAAAGAACAATATCAAAATATGACAGTAAAGAACAACAAAAGGAAAAGAACGCGTAAAAACTATCTCGATCTTTTCTTTTCACATAATAGCCTTTGAGTTTTGTCTTATTATTAAAAATGTTTAAATCATAATTCTTATTTAAACTAAATTCTTATTTAGTTTGAAATCTGGGCTAACATTTTCATTTAAAAAAATCTATTTTAAGACAAAGATGATTATAATAGCACATTTTACACCTGTGTAAAAACCTTGTTAGTTTTAGGTTTTGAAGACTTTAAACACATTTTGTAATTGCAAGTTTGGAAATTTTAAAAGAAATGATATTAGAGGTTTAGTAATAATTCTAAAAGTTGTTTTTTTTTTTTGGTAGGACATGATTTGTGCCAGTTTCAAAGAACAGATGATATTTTGATGTTAATTTATGAAGTCTAGTTAAAAGAAAGTTCTGTTTTTAACACACAGACATGAGATAAATGTTGATTGATCTTCTTTACAAACTTCTAAAAGACATCAAATAAAAAGTCCTCAGAAGTTTTTGTTTGTTTGTTTGTTTAGTTTGTTGGCACATTGATGACCAACAAACACCTGGTCTAAAGTGGATGAACCTGCATCATTCAGATGGTAAGATGCATCTACACAGGCAGGTTTACACTTCTGCTTGTTAAACACACAGTTGTGCATCAGTGCATTCGCTCTTGTGCAGTCAAATGGACACTGGGAGACAGAGGGTCCACTGACCGAGGACCACGTATCTGTCCCTCAGCAAAGACGAATGTCTCTGAAACTTTTCTTTGCTTATCCCACCGGGCTGGAACAGACGTCTGTAATCTCCTGTCAGATGATTTGTAGACTCGTGTTTGCTGTCCATCTGCTGTCAAAGTCACTGCTGTGCTGCTTCTCTGTGCAAGAAACTGCAGACACACCTGGACTTTAACGGGGACACGAGATGATACACTGATTGGTTTAATTCACGTTACACTCATAACACATCTTTGATTAATTAAGACACTAAATACAGCCGCTTTGAGCTTTGCACCCAGATTGTGCAGCGTTCACCGAGCAGAAGTGTAGCTGGATACGACCTAAATGTGCCGTCCACTTCAGACCACAGTTACTTTGATATAATTTAATATTTATATTATATTTATTGAAGTTTGTAAAGCTAAAGAAGCACAGTTGTAATTATCACATCTGTTCTATTTTTGTGTCCTGGTAAACCAAGTCAGTGAGTCAGCAGGACACGATTCACCCGTCAGAGCAGGAAACACAAAGGTTGAGCTACTAAGAGTAAAGATGGCTCCGTTCCATTTAGATGCACCAGTCAGCCATTATCCCAGAGTCAGCAGAGGACTCTGACATGGGCACATATAAATGGAACACAGCCATCATTAATCAGTGTTATCACTCACACCTGTGTCCTTTCCTTTCTTTTCATAAAGTGGAAAATAACATCCAGGTCCAGTTTCATATTTCAGAGACCGAATGTGCCTTTTTACAGCTGTACAATATTAGACTTTTTATTCATTCAACTGAACTTAAAAACACCCAAAACTAAACCGTCTCACTGACACAATGTCAAATATATTTGCAACTACACACAATTATGAAGTTTTTTTTTGTTTTTTTTTTCCAAGGGCAAAAGGAGAAACATGAAGGAAATGATTTTCAGGGCAAAGCTAAAGTCTGGAGGCGAGCAGAATTTTCTTGAGGATGTTCCAATTAACAAGCGTGAAAATTGTAAATGGAGCCGTGTGGGGCATTATGGAAATGTGTGTGAATGCATAAATCTTATAAATACCCTTGCATATGTATGTGGAGGTCATATTAAATAATTCCTGTTGGAGTCGGTTTTACTGTTTCTGTCTTTATTAATCTTAATTCTTATTCTTTTAAATCATGTATATAAACTGGTTCATTCTCTGGTCAGTACAAGTCTTATGTTGTTTTTAATTTAACAAAGTCATGTAATATTACACAGACGTCCTAAATATGTTTAAATATATGTTGAGACTTCACCACACGGTCCATTATGTAGCTGTTCTGGAGCTGGTTCAGATTATTATTCTAGAAATTGATTTTATTTTATTTTTTTGTTAGTGCAGAGAGAAATCTGTGCCATGTATCTTCAAAAGAGAAGTTCTTATGTTGTGCTCATCTTTGAATGAGACTATAATCATGAGTAACACACTGTACTGTGTCGTCAAAGCATTTATGGGTATGAACTTCATGTAAGACGTACACAAGGTCAGACTGTCTGCTGACAGAATAGACCAGCGTGGGACAAAAGGTTGAGATCGATGGATGAGATCCAAGGTCTTCATGTAGGAGTTTGCTTGTTCTTTATTTCCATGTAGACGTTCCTCAACTTACTGTAGTCTAATCTATAAATGATTGTGCAAGTAATTAATGCTCTTTGTGACCTTTATCATGACGTTAACAACGTGTGTCCTTTAAGTAAGTTCATGAATACACTGCTAAAATAATACTCTGTTACAAGTAAAAGTATTGGTGTTAGAAATATACTTAAGTACAAAGTATTCAATGCAAAAACTACTCAGAGTATTAGTTACTTTTAACCACTGATGTCACCGTCCTCTCTCGAAACTAGGGCTGCAAATTTTGTGTGTTTGTATGTCAGTTCACCTGACCTGTTTGCTTTGATGCCTTTGATTTTGTCGTATATACTTTATATCATATATAAATTATATGTATGTCCTGTCTGTCTGTTTGTCTCTCAGATGCTCCTGACGGTGGTGGGAAGAGCTCCGGCAGCTCTGCTCCAATCAGTGATGAACTGGACATCTTTGGACCAATGGTCTCCAACCCTCTCCCCTCGTCAAACAACACACAGCAGGCTCAGGTAACACACACACACACACACAGGCTCAGGCTTTCATCATCAGCTTATCACTGCAGGCAGGCTGCAACACAGGGAGTCTGTGGAGACTCCCGTGATGTAAACACACACACACACCGACACACACAGGCATATTCACAAACATGCCGTCTCCCCTCTGCGTGCAGACACACACTCTGTGAGGATCATATCAAAGCAAACTGTCATAGACTCC
>JAJHUR010082187.1:0-10025 GCA_027495735.1 Lutjanus campechanus
CAGGACAAGAATGTGTCTCTCTCGTCTCCCCAGCCACTCCCTCCCTCTGGGACACACATAATGCAAGTGTTCATCTCTTATCCTTCTTCTCCTTCTGTCCTTTCTTTATGATACCATTTGCCCGGCGCATTGCCATACCCCTCCGCCTCCCCCTCCCTCGCTCTCCCTCTGGGACCCCCTCTAACAAGCGCCTGCACACCTGCCGGCGAAGAGGAGGAAGGAGAAGGAGGAGGAGGAGGGCAGGCGGTGGCGGCGGGGTCACACGAGGGCACACAAACACCCATGTCTCGCCTGTTCCCCTGACACGCGTGAGAAGAGAGCGAGTCAGCGCTGCCGTGACCCCCCGCGACACGCCACCTTAAACACCCATCGCTGTAGCATTTAGAGGCTCCAATGGAAAAGGAGCTACCGCTTGGCAGTGCGTGTTCAAACCATTAAGATAGTGATACTCTAACCTCTGTACCCTCGCCGAGAGGGAGACAGACAGAGAGAGAGACAGACCAACAAAGATTAATAGCTGCCTTTTTGCTTCAGACAGCCGCCGTTTTGGCTGCGAGTGTGTGTGAGTGCGTGAAGGATTATATATTTGGTATTTTTGAGCATATACACACACCAGGAGAGTGAATGTTTCTCTCTGACACACATTGTGTAAAAGCACATTCATAACACTGTCAAGGCTGAATCTGAATATCTGAACTACATTACATCAAAGCAGCATGCCATGCACAAAGCTAATGTGTCTGTATATCGATAAAAAGTGAATGTCTCTACACATCAATAGACCAAAAAGGCATAGCTTCTATGAATATGTTAGAGAAATTAATATCAATGAGTATTAAGAACTGCAAGCGGGTTGAATCTCATGCATGGAGGCATCGTTTCCTTTCACATTTTGAAGTTTTACAAGTGACACAGGGATAGATGGTAATATTTTTAGGCACTTGGCCCCACGGGTCAGCAAGCTCCTAAATTTAGGGGCCAAGATACATTTTTGGTGGCCCAAATTTAATTTAGCACCATTTCACACAGCCTTACACAGTGATACTTTGTTGTTTGTCGTTGACTTTTTCCCCGAAATGTGATATGGTTTTTTCTAGACTTTCTAGACTTCCACGCTTCCATTTGCTCCATAATATTTGTTGCCATTTTGCCGCTCCTCAGTAGCCCTGACAGAGCAGCAGCGAGCCAGCGATGAGCTCAGTTTGCTGTTTTTGTAGAGTGTTGAACTAAATAGGGCTTTGTGTTTGGGTGTTTACAAAGGTTCACAGCATGGGGATAAAACTTGGCAGCCATGGAATATTTGGTGGCCGCGTAGTAAAATTTTGTGGCCATGTTTCGTGTCAAACCCTTTGTTTGAAAGAAAACATCCAAAATGTTCTGCTACTCAAGACAGTTTGAAGCATGAAATAAATGGCCTATTGAAGTCTCCATTTCAAGACAGTGTTTTTTGTTTTTTTTCCAAAAACAAACTTAAAGCTGTGATAAATTATGGGGACTGCCAACTGTTTCAATGGCCCATTATTCCGAAACCTTAATAGTCTGAAAAATGTCCTACTTCAACATAACAGGCTGTGGGATGATAATAACTTGCCATCGGAACATTAGCATGGCACCTAAATTATATCTTAAACTCTACTTTTAATGAATGTATGTTAAATTTTTAAAGATATGGTCCCATTAGCAGTGTTTGGAAATCTGCTAAGATTATTTTTATCCAGCGATGTTTGTTGCTTGTGTCTCGTCTGCAGCTAAAACAGCTTATTTCACTTTTAATGGTCAGCAAATTAGAAGTAAACGGGACCAACAAGCATACTTTCATCATTTGGTTTCATCTATTTTCTGGAACTAGTGTTATTCCACAGACAGCTGAGACAAGTCAAAGCTCAGCTTGATGATCAAAAAGGACACAGATTGCGTTTACTTCTCAAAAACAAGCATATTTTTTGGTATTTTCTGATAAAATGCCAATGCACCATACGTGGAGGTATTACCACCTCTGCTCTGTCGTCAACAAATCAGAGTGTTCAGAGTCTTTCTACCGCTATAGAAGTACCAGTATCACACTGCAAAAATGCTACAAGTCCTGCGTTCAAAACCTAAAGTAAAAGTGTGTAAATATTATCACCAAAATGAACTTAACGTATTAAAAGTGAACGTACTCACTCTGCAGTAAATGGATCCTCTCAGTGTTTCGTGTGTCATGTGTCATATACCGTCGAGTAGTTTAATCTAAAGCAGTGCATCATATTGTATCAAATCATCATATGTTTGTAGCATCACCGTCCTGTGAACTTCATATCTCTAAACTAGAAAAGCAATTCTTTAAGAAATTGCAAGTGGTGAAAGCTGCATTGTGACACTACACTGCAATACTGCCTTGAATAAAATGAAGTTTGAACGATAAGGAATGTTTGAGTGTTTGTTGAAGGCTGATGCCACACTGAATAGATGCCTTCATGAAGTAATAGTATTTGAATTATGTGAAATTTTTGAATGTTTGTAGAAAGGCCGATGCCACACAGAGTAGAAAGTTGAGTAAAAGGTTACTCACATTATCAGCAAATTAGTATAAATCTGCTCAGAAGTCATTCAAAGTGCTTGTTTTACACAAACTTCCTACAGTCATTATATTCACCATTGGGGTTAATTGCACCATTTATTACAATATAATATGAAATATATTACTTATTCAAGGGTCTTCAATTTACTCAGTAATAGAAGAGTGATTCCCTGTGAATCACCGCAATAAAAAGTTAACTTTTCATGAGAAAAGCAGCTCTGATTTCAGCTATATGACAATATATTTTCTAGCTAATCCAAAAGGCTTTGGCCATAAAGTAACACTTCATTCTTCACTTTATCACAAACAATCTTATTAAAAATCACTCAGGATAAATGGTTTTCACTGGAAACTTGTAATCTGAAAAGTAACTAATTTGGTCAGACAGATGTGGAGTAAAAGGTGCAATATTTGCCCCTGAGATGTGCAGAAGTATAAAGTTGTATAAAATTTAAATATTCAAGATGAATATAAAGTAGAAGTACCTCAAATGTGTACTTAGGTTTATAACTTGAATGAGTAGACTTGGTTTCATTTCACCACTAGTGAATGTAAATACAGGATATAATACATTCCATTAATTTTAGCAAGTTGCTCTTCAGTCTGGGAGTCATTTTTTAAGTATTTATGTCTGTTTTAATTGAAAATGAAATGCAAATGTGCACATATTCTTTGTCTGCTTCCTCTGTGTGTGCGTGCGTGTGTGTGTGTATTTATTTGTGAGGACATTTTCCCACTCCAGATCTAATAGCAAGCTGTGTGTCTTGCAGGGCTGTGTTTACCGTGGAGCTGTACCTGCAGACAGAGCGAGTGCTGATTGTCGGAGCTGAAACACAGGAAACGCAGCATGACTGGATCCAGGCGCTAACAAAGGTGACACACTTTGCATACAGCACAAACACACACACACACACACACACACACTCAAAAACCTCCTTTATAAGTTTGTTTTTCACTTAAAGTTGCAAAGAAGAAACTGCGTGAATGTGCCGCAGAACTACAGCTCATCCGTCCTCTGCTTTTTCATTTTTTCACAGTTGGACACATTGTCCTCAGTGAGCCCCATGCTGCCTGTGCTTCTTTCAATAAGACAAGTGGTCTCGCTATCTCTTCCCCCACATGCTGACAGGATCTTGTAATAACACCCTACATAAATATGTCCCCTATTGCCTTTTTTATCTCTTTAATCCCAGGCAGCCCAGTCATAGATAGTGGGAGGTATGGCTGCATCCGTCCATATGTCTCTCCATCTGCACCATAGGCCTTCTACACCTCCGTATTTCAATTTGAATCACAGAACAATGGCCAGACAGAGCCGAGCGAGCAGGAGGGAGGGATATGTAGTAGGAGAATAATTCAGCCAGGGAGCAGAAACTGAGCAAAAGGTTTATCCCTACAAGAAGAAGGCTGCACCTGTTGTGTTTCTGTGTCGTTCTTTGTTTCGAGGCGACGCTGCTGCGGCAGAAAGTTTTAAAAGTTCTTCATTCCAGAACCTGTTTCCTTTTCTCTTTTGTTTGTGTGTGTGCAACTCGCAGTGTTTCATCGCGTCAAAGGTCGAGGGACTGGTGCAGAGAGACGTTGAGCTGATTGGCAGACTGCACTACAAAGAGGGCCATGACCTGTACCACTGGAGGACGGGCTGGTTTATGCTGGAAGGCTCTGCCCTGCACTTCAGCCCAGGAGACGAGGAGGGAGAGGAGGAAGTCCTTCAGCTCAAACAGCTGCAGGAGCTCAGTAAGCATATTTGCATTAATATTTCTTTCTATTTCTCGCTGTGTCTTGCAGTCCTTGTTAAGAAGATAATATGTTAAGTTATATCCCACATAGCTTCCTGCATTTTGAAGTCTCTCTGCTCCCTCAAAGGTCAGCACTGTTGAGATGGTTTGCGAAGGGTCAGTGGTGCAAACTCAGGTGTCAAAATTCACCAAAGTTAAACTCAAATTAAAGCTGCCCTCCAAACGTTTTGAAGTATGTAAAAATACTCTTCTATGATTCATGTTTCCCACATAAAAAGTAAAAAAAAACTCTGGCAAGGGGCTGGAAGCACCACCCTTGTGGCAGCTCAACCGGAGAAAGAGCAGTGTGCGGCAAGATGGCTAGCATTAGCATTAGAGGACTCATCGGAGAGATACAGCCACACGTTTGAGCCTCAGTCAGAGACTCAGATATGGAGTCTTTTGTGCACCAAAATCAGCAACTATCAACATGTTAAATATCGTTAGCATTTTTTTATTTGCTTGTTTTTTTTTGTTGTTGTTTACTTGTTAGTTTGTAACAAGGGTTTGACACAGCTAACACTAACTCTGTACTAGCAAGTCCACTCTTTGCTGGAGGTTTTAAGTTTCTTTGCCTGCATTAGAGCGATTGGCTTTCAAATTTGTTCCATTATTTATTATTTGTTATCACCTCCTTCAGTAGGGGAATGATACAGATACAAGTCAGTCAGTCAAGGTCAGACATTTTAGGTGACATAATCATAAGAAAAACACATATTTGAGTGGATGGTTAAAGTTACTGTATCTTCCCAGAGAAAAGAGTTTCAGCACCTGGTTTTTGGAAAATATGTTTTTAAGATAAACACTTTAACAGACTACTCCTGTTGTGATCTTTGTGCAAGATCATTTTCAACCTCAAAGCTTTTTCTCTCTTGTAAAAATGAAACATGAAACACCATTAAAACACAACATACATCCCACATTTGTGCAATCTGACTCTCCCATCAGGCTCTTGTTTGCATCTTTTCTCTTCATTATGACAACCTGCGACAGCAGCTGCTTGACACATGATTCTGTTCAAGGAGAAGCTGTCCAATGTTTTTCACTCTTTAGGAATTCATTGCCCCTGTTGCAGCAACAAGCATAATGTGAGCCACCAGAAACTGATGTAGGTAAGGGTTTCCTACAGGCTTTTAGGGCTCACAAACTGTAAAACTGCACTATAGACAATATGAAGAAACCTGCTAGCATAACAACATTATGGCTACAAAAACACTTTGCTGTTTAGACTTGAATGTCTAGTTCTTGTATATGTGTAGTACAGCTCCCACTTTAGGGTTTAGGGTTAAATTGGCTCCTTGGTGGAGACCTACTGTACATATAAAAACTCACAAATTGTGTCACTTAAGCCACACAGTAGTGTTGCCAACGATCAACAATATCTGTTGTGTATCCAGTAATTCTGATTGAACAGCAAAAAGTCTTTTTCTCTGAACATCAATTTGAATGAAAAAATGTGGTGAAAGTGCAGACTCTCAGGTACTATGCTTTCTAACTGTCACTGCTTTGCTGATTAATGTGGATTATTGTTTGGGGCTTTGAACGAGACATTTTAGTGCTTTTTAAACTGGGTGCTTTTGTATGTTACCTTTTCATGACTGATCTAAAATCTGGACATGTTTGTCTGCAGAATGAGCAGTTTAGGTAGCTGCAGGCAACCGGTGAGAGCAGGTTATTGTTTGGGTTTAGTCAGGTTTAATCCGACTGTCACACAGTCAAATACGAGTCACTGTTACTGAAGAAAACATGCTTCAACAAAATAACCCCACCATTATCCATCTGAGGCATCACAATATACACGTTTAGAGCAGGAACAAAAAAGAGTAGTCGTTGTGCCCAGTTTGAACCAGGAGAAGCTGCACTGAGCTGGAAGAAGAAAAAAAAAGATGCTGCTACCCACAGTAGGGATGGCTAACGGAGCTGGAGGAAATCGAAACTCGAGAGCCTACAGGGAGCATCATCTCTTGCTCCATTCACTAGCACTTGGAGCTTCGCTCTTGTAAATTTCCAACCAGGCATAACTTTTTATGTATATATTTTTAAATTAGATCGTCTAAAACAGGGGCGGGAGCTGGGGTGGGTGGAAAGACATCTTTTAGGGGTGGCAGGAGACACCCCATGAGACCCCAGTAGATCCACTCCTGATTCCATATATGAACCATACTGGCAAATATAACTTCATTGGAAATAAAAAAAAAAAATTGTTTTGTTTTTATTTTTACTAAAGTGAACCTAACTGAACTATATTAATGTGAAGCTTTGCAAGTACCCAAATGACTGTTGCAGTTCTACTGAAATGACTTTATTCTGCTTGTCACTGCTGTAAATGCTGGTGTGGTGGATGGTGCACTGAGCTGAGCATGATTGACCTCTTGCATTAATATATACAGTTCATAAAAGAAACACTCGTTTTTGTTTAAGACATTGATCTCAGCTCTGTTCCAAATCGCCACCGTTTGAGCAAACAGTCCCTGGTTAAACAGCTTCAGTGGAGCTTTTTAATACGCAATAAATCACTTCTTAGAATCTCGCAGCCCAAAGTGACCATATCTGTTTATGGTTTATGGCGTTATTGGTCAACTGCAGTAACTCAGTGAGATTTCCGGCTTTTTAAAATTCACTCTCACCAGTTTGATATACTGTGTAATTTCTAAAAAGCTACCAATCCATGACACCCTCGCACTACTTTCATTTATAACCACTTAAAGATGTCGGAGGATGCATGAAAGCAACTGGTGTCAGAAGACATTTCAGCTTCTCACACCATTACCCAGATCTCTGCTCTAATTGGCTGGCTTAGTCTTCCATTATAAAAATCATCCTTTGGAGGAGAGTGAGAAGATGCTACAGAGCTGTTTATGGGAAGTTGTTAAAATGAGGTCACTTCAGGTCTATACTGGTCGAGGTTCATGCTGGTGTGCACGAGGCCCGAGTTTCAGATCCTGGACAAGACCCCATATTGTTGATTTTGTTTTTATATACTTTCTTTTATACTTTTATACCACAAACTGGGTAGTACTTCCAGCTGACACTCCTTTATATACATATTCATGATGATGTGGCTGCAGCAGGCTCGACTGAGAGAGAGCGAGACTACCAGAGGGGCAGTCCTTTATGCCTTTTTGGAAGCCCAGCCCAGAAGGGCCGGTTCTAACAGGCAGCCTTCCCAGCTCCACCTCCCAGCAAACTCCCAGTAGCTGCACGAAAGACAGCAGAGTGGGAAAACATGCTGGCAGAATGGGACATAATGCATCGTCTAGCAAGCATCAGCTAAAATACGTAGATTCCCCTGAGCTGTTCTCACAAAATGCAGCATGACAACATGATTTTAGAAGGAGTCATGTGAAATAAAAATCTGAAATATTCACAGTATGATAGTGTCATGCATGCACATGAATTTTTGCCAATACCTGCACATTACTGCCAGTTATTTAAAGTATAGTCTTGTGGAGGGAAGCTGCCAGTCACGGTGGAAGTTCACACGTACTTTGGCAGATTGATCGATTGCGCCAGTGTGATGTGCGAACAGAAGGAGGGGGAGAATCAATGGATCTTTTTAATCCATTTACACCTCGATGTGGATCAAATCGCGCAAAGTGCCGCCCCATCTTCTCACCTTGGGCGGGGTAAAGAACTGCAGCGGTGCTCATTTTTATTCCCGGCTTTCTCAAACCATATTTGTCACAGCCGGGGAGCCGCTAGCGCCAGGAGGGACTGTGTTTTGTCAGGGGATGGTAGGTTCTGGAGCATTGAAAGGATCCCTTTAGGAATCACAGTCTGTGACATGGGATTAACTGTTATTTTCTCTGCAGTGACACCACTGCATGAAAGGTGCCCCTCTGTAGCAGCAGGAGGATTTAATAAATACACTTTTCAATTAAAATCACAACATGTTTCCAACATGCAGCACTTCAGACTGCATCAGGAGTTCATTGCAAGTGCGGTGCAGTCTGTTCCTCAGTTTTCTGACTTCAGGCTGAAAGAGTTAGGATCGTTCTCTAAATCTTGTCTTAAAACCTACTAAAGAGTTGCATTGTTTGTCATTTGTTCTCTGTTTGGCTCAACCCTATGACTACTGTCACTAGTTTATTGTTCAAATTGTTTTATTGATCTTTGTCAGTGGTTCATTATTTTTGTCTTGGCTATGAAGCACTTTCATTTTGAAAAATGCTATATTAATAAATAAATTCACAAATAAATACAGAAAAAAGAATCCTACCCCCCAGGAACAAGAGTGCACTGCCTCTCAAAATGGCTTCCTGGGGGCTCAGCTGTGTACTTGAGAGAGGATTGATCTTTTTGTGATGTCTCGTGTCAAGATGTCTGCCGCACAAATAGCTCCAACCAAAGTAAAATGAGGGGGATATGACAGATACAGTTGGATAATCATTAACCCGTCACAGGGCACAAATCATCCTTCCCACCCAGAACTTTCTGAAATGAATGGTTTTCAAACAAGATAAGCACATTAACTTTGAACTCATTCGGCGCAATTTTCTCAGTGGATTTCTCTTAAGGCAGTGTCTAAATAAAGAGAAATTGTTAATCCCACTGCTCTGCTCAATCATCTAAAAATGAAGATTGGCATCAGCACAAGACTGCAGTCCAGCATATTTGGGAGTCACATTTCAGTGTGTCCACACTGAGTTTCATTTAATATTGAAGATATATAGCAGTCGCAGCTAACATGTTCAGAAAGAGCAAGAACTGAATCATGTTCATTTGGAAGTTAACTTAATACAAACTGATCAGATTCATATACCTGTTATGACGACCTGCCATTACAAATTCAAGTTGATAAAAACCAATCCAGTGTAGTTAAGATGATGTATGATCAAAAAAACTAAAACTAAACTAGACTTACAACACATATCGTAGAGCTCAGGGTGCATTTTCTTTGGTAATACTGAATGTAATCATAGATTTTGTTTATGTTGTTTATGTTATAGGAAAACTTTACAGGGCACTTTTAAGTGTTCCTTTACGTGTTGAGAAAATTCTCCTCTGATG
Organism: Lutjanus campechanus; assembly: GCA_027495735.1. Classification (NCBI taxonomy): domain Eukaryota; kingdom Metazoa; phylum Chordata; class Actinopteri; order Lutjaniformes; family Lutjanidae; genus Lutjanus; species Lutjanus campechanus. Next base: position 9,346 of record JAJHUR010082187.1, read on the forward strand.
TCCTTCAGTGAGGACAAGAGAGAATAAGAAAATGTTTAAAAGACCAACAGAAACAGTAGGATTATGTTCAACATTAAGAGTAGCCTATTTATTGATATAAAAGCTGACCTATTGTAATCATAATTCCCATCCCACACACTGCTTTTGTCTTTTTTTCCCGTCCCATCCATGTCGCACGATGAATTGATGAATGACTAATTTAATGGATCCTTTTTAGAAATCTTTGTATTTATGTTAGAAAAACACTGAACAATAGTTGCCCATTTTTCATTTATTTATTAAATTTTATATTGGTATTAATTATTAACCTTAAAAAAAAACAGTACTGGTTGGGCTTTGGTTTTCAAGCAGTGCCATATATATACCCACCCAGTAGGAGTTGCTACGTAAGTAACACACAATGTCGGGTAGAATTTTAACTGTACTAAATATCCTGCAAATCAATAATAAATTTTACTGGGGAAAATGCAGTTTGCTTCGCACCCCATAGTAATGACTTCCCAACATTAGCTTGTATCAAGTAGCGCCTTGCTAGCAACAAAGATAAGATTGTCGTAAGCGAAAAAAGATTTTAAAAAAACAGGCCTTGCTAATTATGTTGTGCTTGGGTGAAATAAAGATATTTTGTAGTGATTGTCCATACTGATTTTAGCTAACATTTTTTTTTTTTTTTTTTTAAT
>JAJHUR010082188.1:0-11553 GCA_027495735.1 Lutjanus campechanus
CGCTGCACAGTGATGTTTCCACACATGCACAAACAAGAAAGGATATAATACCTCCATTAATCCTGAACACACAGAGAAAAATGTCCGTGCTTTTATGCAAAATATGGTAAATTCTTGACTTTTAACCTTTGTGCACTCCAGCAAAACTTTCCATCACAGTCTTTGTAACAGTAATAACAGTACACACAAGACTACATAAAGGACCAGTATATAAGCAACAGCAATGAAATACAGAACACATAAAGTTCAGTTTGGTCTAAAGCCACGTTCTGCCCAACAAGACTAATGCCTTGATTCCACCAGGCACAGATCTGTGACGTTGCGTCTGCAGCGTGGGTTTGATCCGTCCTCTGCACGGGTTCATGCCCCACCAGGAGCATTTCACAAGTGGAGGATTTTGCCCTCCTGATTTTGTTGACTTGCTTTGTTAATTTGATTGTTATTCCTTGACTTTTGTGCTTCAGTAGCCTGCATGTGGTGGGTATACAGGCATGCTAGCAGCTCTGTATTTAAACTTATAAACAGTGCTTTGAGTCAAATCAAATGCATCACATGTCATAGCAATCCATCCTACAGTTGTGGAGATATTTGAATTAAACCCAAAAGGTCAACCTCATTATGTCAGGAGGGGAAAATTCAAGGCAGCATCAAAGTCAGTAGAGCACACGGTCTAGGAACAGTGGATGTCTGAACAAACGTCCATTGAATAAATACTAGAGATATTTCACTGAACAGAAAAAGTTCTGACCTGATTCTGGTGCAAGATGAAACGTAAAAGGATGATCAAAGTCATCAGAATTTATCCTCTGGGGACCATGACAACGTGTGCAAAACTTTGTTCTAATTAAGATGATTGAGCGGACTGTATGTCTTTACGTGGTGCTAGTGCTTGTTGTTGGCGATGACTTGTTGATAATAAGGTCCTGTCCTGTCCATACCTAAATGACAGAATAGGCCGATAGCCAGTGACTCATAAACGACATATGTGACCAATGGAAAGTGCCGGCAGACGTACTCAATCTCAAGTATGTTACATAAATGACATGACGTTAAGCTAGTGGTTAACATTGCAAAACAGTCGTAGTTTGGTTAGGATTAGGCACAAAAACTACTTGGTTAATAATAAGTCACAAGCTGCTTGTACTGACGACCTCTGTGCCTGTTTTTTAGTGGTGAGGATAAGCTGTTATTTACACAGTGCATACTTGCGAATGTCGCAACATAATGTGGATCCCAAGAGCAACGCAGACATTTGAAGATGCTGTCCCTGCAATTGTTGCAAAAACTTTTCTATCTATCGAGTTTGAAGCTAATTAGTAACAACCAGAGGAAATAATGAAAGAAAAGTCTAATTGATGCCATAAGAACAAATGCCCTCCAAAGCCGTTTTTGTTGGTCTTTTCTTCCATGCGTCGATCCAATAATTCAAACAGCCAAGTTTTATGACATGAGCTAAACAGAGACTGTGAGACATCCACAGCAACTTAGTCATCTTCTGTGCAGCAGTTAACACCTGGGTGGTGACAACTGTCGTCTAGACTGGGCCGTGACATCTGCGGCGTCTATATTGGGATGGAGAGAGACTCACGAGGACCGTGATAAGAAAAATCAGGCAACGTGAAGCTGAAATAAAACTGTATAATTCTCTTAAAATCATTCAAATCAGACAGAAAGAGCTGTGGTTGGGGTTTGTTGTGGGTCTTTACTCCAGATGACACTGAACCGACTGCATGCCTGCAGTGTGGCTAAGACAGCCAACTCGCCAAGTGACTCACAACTGCAGAACATAAATATGTCACATTAAACACAACAGACCCTCTGGACAAAATAACAATCAAACACATACTAAGTATTAGACACAATCCCCCTGTCTGTCTTTAACCTCTGTTCTTCCCTGTGCCTTAACGTCTTTCTTAATATTGTCATTCAGTCTGACAAAATACACTCACACACACACACAGAGACACACACACACACAGACAAAGGGAGCTGTCACCTCTGGAACAAATTAATAATATGTTGTGTGACAGCACATCTCTTCCTGTTATTTGATCCTACAGTAAACCTCCCTGGGTATCGTTTGAAAATGTTCCACACCAGCACAGATACTGTGATTTCAGCCCTCGTTCCTGAACCATACTTTTATCAAAAACAAATGTTCTAAAAATTCATTTTAACAAACAATTACATCACACTTTATGGTACAAGTGCTCACTTCAAAGGATGAAGCTGTTCAAAGACCTGGGAGCAGCTGGAGAAAGTGCACACTTAACTCAACCTGGATAACTCGACTAAAATGAAAAGACTTTTGGACTATACAACAATAACTGTCAATAGCAACATTAAAGTCTGTGTAGAGGAAATTCAGTGTCTTATACATGTTAGAAAATAGTTGCTGAAAACATAACCTCTCTGTTCAGGATTTTCTGGGCGGACCTGAAACATGGCTCGGTGACACACTGGAGCCGTAGTCCCCCAAACCGACTCACGCAGTACTGGTACTGGGAAACAGTGGCAGAGTGAGACCTCTTTAAGAGCAGCTAGCCCGGGTCTGACCGTCAACTTTAGGTGTATCACTGCTTTTACTTTGTTTAGTTTCTGTAAGTGACACCATGATGGCTGTCAGAAATGCTCTTCACCACGGCTCCACGTTATCCCTCCCTGGCGAGTGGCGAGGACAGGATGCGCCTGCGATGATGTAGTAAACACACTTGCAGAAGAGCTAACAGGTTAGCTGCACTGGCTAGCTAAAAAATAGCGCAAAGTTCGCTTCCCATAACTTTGTGCAAAGAAAACAATGGCACTCATCGTAGCATTAACGTAGCATATTTCCTGCATGCGTCTATGATGTGTAACGTTTCACTGCCGACCACCAGCATTATTTGATCTTGGTACAAGATTGCCGCATGCATGATACTCGTAGGTATTGAAATTTGGGTCATGTTATTCTGAGCCTGCTGGATTTTTTCTTCCTCTCAAACAGCCCTCCTTAAGTCTGTGCCTTTTCTTAACTTTGTCCAATGAAGGAATAACTGTCTGCTTGCTGAACAGATGATGACTTTGTAATGGCCAGAAGCAGCTTTACTACAGTACAAAGCGTCTTTAGCCTCTGTGTGGAAGCCAGAGATCAGAGGTCAGAGGTCAGTGGTCAGGGTGAGGAAGGCAACTCCACTTCTATTTGGAGCAAAAGCGCAATCAACAGGCACATTTTTATATAAAAAAAGACTGTCTACATCATTTGTTGTATAAGACAGGGAGGGTAGAGTGAGCACACGATCAGAATGCCAGATATTAACGACTCTTAAATTAACCCGGTTACCGTCAGTAGTTATAGTATCGTTTGGCAGATAATCATACATTACTGGGTAATGATCCATCATCATTTGACAGCGTCCTAGGTCAGCACAGTTGAAGGTTTCAGTCCATGTTGGCTGCCATAGTGACGCCTGGGTGTTGTGGTGTCTGACTCAGGTATGGCAGAGATGCCAGCTATGCCGCTGCTGCTATGAAGAAAATGCTAAGCGGCGTTTAGGTGAGCTGTTGCTGCTTGTCAGAGCTCAGTTCTCTTCTGTAGGTAAACAATACTGTAATGGGATCGACCACTCATCCAGCAAAATACCGGATCCTGGCTGTTTAACACAGTATCTGTGTTTAGCTTGAGGAGTTTGTGGGCAAAAGCCAACAGACAAATCCTTCTAAAGATCACCTCCGCTCAAACATGTGTTTGTCCTATTTTTTTTTTCTGCCTAAAACGTCTGAACCTGACTGTACTCTCTGTGCAAAGTTTGTCACTATAGAGGTGTTTTCACATTCCTCTACTGAAACATGAGATGTCTGTGCACTTCTGTAAAATCTGAAATTCAAACGTACCCCGGGCAGCTAGATTTGGTACCTAACAATTAAAAAAACACAAAACAAACAATGGCTATCTAATGCAAATGCAAGAAAAAGGAACCTGAAACCTCGAGGTCAGAGCGGACCTCCCAGTACAGAGAGCAAACAGGCACTGCCAGCTACAAGCTAACAAACAATACAAACAAATATAAAATGCTAACTGCGCTTAGCATTCCGATGCACCTGCCAGTTGCAGACTCCTCATGAGTCTGGATCCGACCGAGGTTCAGACACGTATGGCTGAATCTGTCTGAAGTTTCCTCTAACGTAAACGATAGCCAACTTGATGCACGCTGCTCTTTCAACCTAAAGCAAACAGCAGTTTTGGTGGTCAGGGCACGAGACCAGATCCAGAATCTCTCACTGAGGGAGAAAGAGTGTTCTTCCTTTTTTTAAAAAAAAACTTTTTTATGTGGGGAATATTAACACAAAATCAATCATGGCGGAGTGTTTGTACATACTTCAGAACATGTCTGGAGGGGAACTTTACCTAAGTTTGGTTTCCTGCTGAATGAGTTCCAAACAGAAGTGCAGCAACAAGTAGCTGATATTAGAAGAGTGTGTGTGTGTGTGCGTGTGTGTGTGTGTGTCTGTTTGTGTGCTTCTACCTCTGAGTCATTAATAGACCTTCCTCCCACTGCACATTTTGGCCGAGGACACGCAGGTGAAACAAATGTCACTGATAATTGCTGCATTCCATTTTTGGTATTTCAGTAAATGAGCTCTTGTATTGTGCCGAATGTACAAGAGACATCATTAATGTCAGTGGCTACACCTGTATTCAACAGGTGACAATGTCCATTGTTGAAAAGCTGTATTGAACATGACTTAGCCTTTGTGGTGTCACATCTTTGTTCCATCAGAATAATCGGAGGTTAAGTTGTTGCTGCAGTAGAGAAAGGTGAAGGACACTTTTATTCAGGCTTTTATTCAAGTCTTACTTGCGTTAGCTCACTGGGATCAGCTGCTTCATGCTTCACCATCCACTTGATTGGCCGCCAGCTGACTAGTAGAAATCACTCATATTTCTACAGGTGCATACAACAGTCTTTTAACACTTCTCACTGTTATCCTGCTGACTTCCTCATGCGCTAATCTTTTTTGGCGCCGTTGATTCAACAGCTTGAGCAGATGTAACTTGGTTGTGTGCGAGAACGAGCATTTATTAAGGGGGATTAGCTGTCCCACAAGATCCCCTTGTTGCAGAGCCTTTTCACCACATAACCATTTGCTGAATGGTCAATTCTGTGATTAACTGTCTTTGAGAGACAGTTTTGTTTAAATTCGATATTATTTTTTGGCTAAGACACATTATGTATAGCTGTAAGGCCTAACTAATGTGGTACATGCAGAAAAGTTTTTAATGCTTTGAAGCCTCCCCTGCCAACATAGATTTGTGGTTTTCTTTTTCTCTTTTATTGGCATAGCGGCTCCCAAATTACCACCACAAACTGTTAGCAGCCTCTGCAGTTGAACACAAGACGTATCCTGTCATCCAAACGCTCGATACATACATGTGCGTCCACATGTGCGTCCACATGTTTGACGGGTTTCCACACAAGGTATAAATCATACAAGAACTTGCTCATCAAAACATTCCTTGACAGCACTACTTAAAAAATGTACTGAGGCCATTTCATTCAAGTACACTCTGAACTAAGTTTATTTAATATAAGTAAAGATTTTCTAAAAGATGACAAAATATGACAGTGGCATGTTGGTGTATGCTATTGTTTTTTAATACATTCACCATATCAGTAAACACTAACACAACTGTATGGTTTGATGTCTTTCTCGTGTCAAATTCAGTAAATATTAAGTACATTAAAATGGCCAGTTGCCAGAGCTGTCGCAGTGATGGAATTTCCCCATGGTTATTTAGTATAGCTCATAAGCACGGTATGTGGTATCAGCACCATTCGTTCATTTGTTTTGCAAATGACTTAATTTAACGTAACTTCATCTGTGAATCTCACCTTACTACCGAGCAGGCAACTTTAAGGTCTGAGCAGACTAGTTGTAGTCACACCACGCTGCAAGTGCATTCCTGCAGTTTGACCCTTTCTTTTCCACACGCAGCCATATCATTACCTTCAGGGAATGTCTACTAAGTGCATATAGCAGCATCACAACAACACATGCACACATAGACACACACCTGTGGCATGTGAAAACATGACTGTCCAATATTAAATTAACCCAGTGTTAGCCACATGAACCGTGCAGCATGCTAACGTTAAGTTCAACAGGTTAACCTACGAAATAAACAGTAAAACAACGTAAAAACAAGGCAAATGTTACAGCTTCCACGTTTGTAGTCGGGTCACAGAAACAAATGAACATTGCAGTTCCTTGGGTATTTCAAAATTGCAGGTACTGGGATGTAACTACTGCTGCCACTCACGCACGCACGCATGCATGCATGACTTGCATAGAGCCAGTATGGAATGAACAGAGAGTGGCAACACACACTAACTTAACTGTACTACAAGAGGAATAACCTGGTTTGGTATTTACCTGTGGCACAGTTGGGCACACACCCTCATTCAGGGTGACTTTTGGCGACACCGGTTTTTCCACTGAGCAGTATGAATGCTGCGATGAACACAGCGACTGCAAGTGTTGTGTGTGCGTGTGCTTCTGCGTGTGTGTCCTCACACTTCGCCTGACTCTGACTGAGCCTGTTGTGTCTGTCAGCAGTTGGAAATAAAGATGTCACCTGCACGCACCTTCGCACAGGCGTGCCAGCGGGCAGTTCTCACCTTCTTTAATGCAAGTACAATTTGTTAAATCCCCCCCAGGGAAGTTGCGTGTCCTCCAGTTACTTTGGTGTCTTTTCTGAGTACATTTTAAAGGAGAAATCTGCAATATATTTACTGTAATTTATCATAAATGTCTATGATATGTCATCATTACTCTACAGCCACAGTGTCCTCCTTTAAAAATAAGAACTTTTTTTTTTTTTTTTGGCTTTTTCATGTTAATCGAATTAATGCAGAGTGTTTGCCACATGAGTAAAAGTTTGTTTATGTGTCATAAGAAATCATTAATAGTCCTTTAGAAGGGGTACATATTTATAACGGTTAAATTGAGCAATTTGTTAAGTCTGGGGAGGAGCAGGCCGGGGGGGGGACAACTCGCTTCTGCTGCAGTGGTCATTTTTTGATGTACAATTGCTGCATATTGCTCCTTTAAAGTCTCTATGGTACAGTACTGTCTTGAAGTTATTTTTATCAAAAGCCAACCACACAAAATTTGTTTTAAAGAGTTGATAAAGACTCATTTTAAGTACATAGCGAACTCTTTTCCACCTGGAAGCAGCGCAGCGTGTTATTAGTTCTCCCTCCTCCCTCTCGGATCTGTCAATTCCTGCCTTGCCATCACTTGTCGCTGGTCTTAATGAGCTGTTTACATCTGGAAACAGCATCAAGCCTGAAGCTGCTGGCAGGAGCCACAGAAGCGTAAATGTTTTTCAGCAAAAGCAAAAGTTCACAGAGGTTTTCACGGCGCTTGTTTTTCCGTGCTGCTAACCTTCCTGTGCTTTCTTTTCTTGATGCATCCCGCTATCACTGTTGTTCTGTTGCACAGTGCAGCTTAAAAGTCAAACACTTCACTCGTCGCTGCTCTTCACTCCTTTATCTCCTGCCTCCCTCTATCCATCCCTCCTCCCAGCTCCAGGCCTGATTACTGACTGATGATCACCTGCGGGACTCTTACCCAATAGGGGCCCCTTCACGCTTGTTGAGCCCAGCTGTCAGTTACTAAAGTGTGGCCTCTGGCAGGGTACAGGCTGAGCTGGACTGTGGGGGTACAAGTTGGGGTGGTAGACGCCTCCCCTCCCCCTGTTTGTACAAGTCTAGACAGATACTGTACCATTACAGCTTATCTGTACTCTTAACAAACACTGAGCCCAGTTACGCTTCTGTATGATCAAATTCTACGGCATCATATATCTCCTTTCTAGCTGAAACTTAAAATGGGAGCAGCAAAAAAAGACAGAGATAGAGAGAAACTATGGAAAGTATGAAAGCAAAACTAAACTGAACTTATCTTAATTTGGTCCTCGTTTCAGTTGGGATACTTCAAGTATTAAAAATAGCAACTCACAAACCAAACTCAGTACACACACGCTGGTCGCAGACACTTTTGGCTTTAGTGACACAATCGTCTAGAGATCTTATATCTTTAGCATGTCTGATGCAGACAACACTCCGGTCGAGACAGCAGGAGAAGACTCAGCTTTAACTGACTTAACTTGGTGAATGGTTATGAAACCGTTGCATTGACTTTTTCACCACATTCACCTCTGCAATTGCACTTTCCACTTTGCTACATAAAGCTACATAAACACCAATTCTTGCATTGACTCTCAGTGTTGCCACTAGATGTAGGCTGCAGACTTGTCCAGTGAAGTGCTGCAGGAATAAGTCCTAAAATCCGGAAATTAATTGGTATATTTGCACCTGCAGTTCTCAAATTTATTTTACGGGTTTTTTGGTTAAATGCCTGAAACTGGAAACAAAGTTGTGAGGTCATGCAGCCTTGATGTAGTTTGTTTATAGGTTAACGTTAGCCTTTAACTCCTGGAGATTGTATCTATACTTCAAAAATCATTGAAGGAGTGAAGATCATTTTGCTCAACAAAACATATAAGTGTCATAAAGTTTGCCACAGAGCTGATTTTCTGCGAAACTCCAAAATGCAGAAAATACAGAAAAATCTCACTAATCCACAAAAATCTCCCAATATTTTGATCCACTCAAGCCCTCTAGCTGTGATGTACTTTTATAATTTATGTTTTATAATTCTTCATCACATTTTTCCAAGTTTGGGTCATCAAATGTCTCTTTTTGGTCTCGATCTGAAAAAGTTTGGAAACACCTGCCTTAAAGGTATTGAGTATCGATACACAGCCCACCAATGTGTGTCCAGATTACCTCAATACAAATATTTAAGAATATAAACTAATAGTGCATGAAATTAGTGCTCAGAAGTTGCTCACCACAGCCTCAGCAGTGAGCTTGAAACTGCATGTTGCAGCCCTTCTGCACGGCTTGGTTGGTTTAATAAGGGGACTTCTGTCTTCACCAAAACCTTCTAACTAATTTGTGCTGGACATTTACAGGCACGGCCGACTCGCACTGGAAAATCAGCGACAATCAGGGCCGTTATTTACAATCACACGACTCCAAGGTCATATTTGTCTCGTGCAAACACACCTTCGCACCGTGAACGCCGCGTCTGCTGCACCCACTTAAATCCCTGACCAGATGTGTGCACGCAGACACATACGCACGCACACACACACGCCAACAAACTGAAACAGGCTCAAAGACCTCTGCCAACCGTCTCCTGCTGCTGGATCACCTCATTAACCCGGTGTTAGGTCAGAGAGTGTGGACGGATTTACTGCTGAGAGAGACTTCTACAGGGACTGCCAGTCAGGACACACACACACACACACACACACACACACACACACACACACACACACACAAACATGCCCAAACATGATTATAATTGGATTATAATTGGCAAATGGGTTCACCTTCAGGAAATTATGAACACATAATTATTATTATTAAAATGACGCCCAAACAGCTACTATGTGTGTATAGAAATGTATCCCTCTGGTGTGTGTGTGTGTGTGTGTGTGGGATTGGTGTTTACTTTGTCACTTATCTATTTACTTAAACTCCTGACAGATTCTTTAAAGTAAACACACACACTCTCTCATTCTTGTCTCTGCTGGAAGGGGAATCAATTAGTGCAAACTGAACTCTGTGTGTGTGTGTGTGTGTGTGTGTGTGTGTGTGTGTGTTTGTTTGGCTCGGTTAAAGCCAGTGACCTCGGCTGGTTCATGACCCAGAAACAAAGGCTGCATTTTACACACGGGGACAGAAAAATCAGATTTTTAACTCTTTGTGGCGCAGTTCAGAGCCACGTCTGCTCCGTCGAGTTTACAAGAGCAGACCTGATCCTGGCCATTATTTTCACAGAGCGAGAGCAGCTACAGACACGTAAAAATGTGTCCTAGGAGGGCGACGCTGCTGAGAAGTCTTTGTGTCTGCATGAGAAGGGAAATATGGAACTAATTTTAGTTTGGACAAAGTTCATCCTGTGCTATTTGAGCAACACGTCGCTGCCAGAAAACCGGTTTTCACGCTGCAATCTTGCAAAGTTTGTACAGCGTTTTCTACTTTTGTTGAAAAACCTCGCAGTTACAAACCATTACTGACAAAACAATCAAAAAGTGGAACTTTTATGCCAAGACCACGGCTGATGCTGACCTAAACTCACAAAGCAGCATGCATTCAGATCACTGATGACATCACACACAAACACACACACAGAGACACATATCAGAGTGCTGATCTCCTCAACAGACTATTAATCAACACAGAAAACAGGCTCTGTCTCTACTTGCACTCCCCTCACTATCAGCAGTGACAAATATCAAACTGGAGGCACAAATCTCTTGGCACGTTTGATTTGATTCTGATTCAAAAGGCTACGACGCAGTTATAAAATGATCATCAATGCATCTTGACATAAGAGACAACTCATTAAAAATCCTGATTAATGTGATTGTAAATCCAAATGGTACAGCTCAGCTCCACTTGATTCGACTTACTTTTGGTACCAGGTGCTTTTCTCTATTTTGTCATCCACTGCAGACACAGGCAGGATTTTTAGATCATCGTCATAGCGATGGCATGTAAAACTGCTGTGACTTAATCTTCAATGCAACACAAACACAAAAACGAAGGGATTGCAATTAGTTACAGAAATGAGACAAACTTTGTTTCACAACAGTCTTGAATGCAGAAAGACAAAAGACTGCTGAAAATGAGTTTGGGAAATCCTACATCGGAGGACAGACGACATGACGACTGGTCGCTCTGGGTTTTTCCACTGTTTACTATCGTCTCAGTTTGCCTGGGACCTTATCCAAGGTGATGCTAAAAAAAAAAGTACCAGGTACTATCCACAATGATAAACCAAAGAAAAAAGAGTTGAGCCGAGCCGAGCCGAGCCGAGCTGTACCATGCAGTGGAAACACGGCTGTACTGCTGCAGAAAAAGCAGCTCAAATGACCCTACAAGTGATTTAGATGAATGGGATCAAAGGTCGCGTTAACACTCTGTCTTCTGTCCTTCTGTTTGTTTTCTTTTAAGGTTTTTTTCTGCCTGTGGATTTTGAGATTCATTATTTCTGTCTTGTTTGGATACTTTATTGTTTTACGTGAGAAGGACTTCATCTTAGTTTGGGGTTAAAGGAAGAAGAGTTAGAGAGAATTTCATTCTGTGGAGTTTGACTCATCTGCCCTCACGTTGCAGATGACTTGCAGTCACTATGCAGTGACTTGCAGTTAGGACTGGGTACCGAACAGGGTTGCGAAATACTTTTGTGCAGTAACAAGGAATTGTGTGATTCACAGAAGTATAAACTAGCTGGGAAAGTACTTACATGGTGCTTCATTACAGGAAGAAAATAAGTATCATCAGTGAAAGATCAAGATGTTCTCACAGGATGTACAACACAGGAATTACAGTACACAGAAAAAACTCAAAAATGAGTAAAATGAGTAATTAAACATTAGCAAGATTTACTGACAGAAGTACTGACAAGGGCCCAGACGCCGATCTGACAAAACAA
>JAJHUR010082189.1:0-10759 GCA_027495735.1 Lutjanus campechanus
GTCGGGTGACATTAGATCATAGATGTGGGAATATACTGTGTATGTCTGCTGTGTCTACTGTCCTTTGCAGTTGTCCACTGTTTTCAGGTAAAGAAAAAGTAATGAGTAAGGAGCCCATTTAAATTTGTGTAATTTCTTTATTAATTTGTATGCAAGTGGAAATACAGTAACACAATACTTTTAACTGCCTTGTCTCTATTTTAGGTGTAACTGATGTTTACTGTCAAAGGAATATTAAAAGATTTAGTTTATTTCTGATCATTTATTTACTTATTTGTCTATCAGCTCTGCGTGACTTCCAAAGGAAAAGCTTCCAAATTTTACTTGGTACTCCTTTCTCAAGACAAACAAACGCTTAGCACAAAATACACAAAGAGAAACACACACACAGAGAGACTCAGATATGCACATAAGCGAGGAGAGTCTGCTGTCTGTGGCTGTGCATTAAAGGAAAGTGAGCAACCTCAAGTGGCACAGACCTGTGCACCTGTCATTTCAATCCTGTTCATCCCCTCATGATGGTTTCATTCCCGCTCCCTTACAATTGTACCATCCAGTCAGTCATGAGGTCTTTATCCCCACAGGACGGCAGGGTGACCTGGCGGTTAGAGGGCAGCCCATAACCGAAAAGGCCAAGAGACCGAGCAGCTGCATCCATCCGTACCCATGTGTCAAAGTAGACTTGAGTTAGACATTGAAGTATTACTTACTCCTGTGGCATGGCATCCTGCTGACCGTGCACTGTTCCCCCTGCAATTTTAAACTGTGTCCTGTGTTAACTTTCATTACGAGGTTTAAAGGGAGCGCTTGCTTTTGTTTAGGAACTAGTTTTGTCTCAAAACCTTTTGCACTTCTTTCTTAAAACTTCTAGAGTCATCATGGAGGTATTAAGGTTATTTATTATCACTATACATCACAGGGTCGCTTTGGTCCCTTCATGCTACACACATATTTAACATATTTACAGAAAACTACACTTAGAATAATATGATAAAATATATAAGGCATGTATACATGAATGTCCAGAGGAAATAATTCTGTCATGCTTTTGTCCTCAGGTTAAATGTAAACGGGAGCAACAAGATGGTGACAATAATATGGTCATAAAAAGTTTGATGTTTGGGAAACGGACATTTGTGCACAAAGCATCATCAGTGTAAACACAGAGTCCTCCTCCCCTCATCCTTCCTGACTCATGCACATTGCGTCCTGTCAGTTCAGAATTGGTCTCTATCAAGTGCAACACCTGGATCTGGGATGTTGTGGTGAGGCAGGTTTCCATAAGATCCAGCACAACAGTCTGTAATTTCCTGTTGCTTGACCAGCCTGAGTCCCTTTTCCTCCATTTAATTGTTCCAGCAGAAACCTTAAATCCTTGCTGGGTTAACACTGTTTTTTATCTCCGCTCTCTTCTGCTCCTCCTGGGGTGGTCACACAACCTACAGCAATGTGTCTGGCTGATCTGATCTGTGTGGTTGAAAGACGCCTCGTGCATTGTTGATTGTGTCAAGGTTCGCTGCTCTTTAATCCAAACCTCTTGGTTCCTTCTCCAGTATACAATTTTTATCTGGCATGCGTGATGTATGTCTTCCAGCAATAAAGCCAAAAATAACAAGGATACAAGGATGCAACTTATTCATCATTTACAACAACAAGGTTGTATAACAAGATTTCAGTGTGGTTCCCTCTTGATTGATTGATTGGAATTGGAATTGGAGAGATGAATGAAAATGCAGAACAAACTACTTTATATGGAGGAGTGCTGAGGATGAATTGAGCACTCTCACAGCCTGAGGGAAGAAGCTGCTCCTCAGCCTGGTGGTGCTGCAGTGGATGCTTCTATATCTCATCTCCTGCCTGATGGCTGCAGGATGAACAGGCTGTGGCTGGGGCGGGTAGTGTCTTTTAGTATCCTTTAGGCCCTGCACAGGCACCTGCTCTCTGATATCACTGATGCTGGGTACATGGGTACCAATGATGTTCTTGGTGGTTTTAATGACACATTGTAGAGCCTTCCCGTCCTGGGCTGTACACATCCCATGATGCCAGTTTGGAATGTTTCCAGTCAGGGTGCTTTCAATTGCTCCTGGAAAATAACAAGAACCTGGCACATGGATTTTGCCTTCTTAAGTGTCCTTAAGAAATACAGATGTTTCTGAACCATCTTTACCAAGACAGGGTGTGTGTATTTGCCTCCTTTCTCTGAAAATCAGCTCTTTGGTTTTGTTGACAATCTCATTTTCGTTTGAAATCTGGATGAGAATGGTGGTGGTGGTGTCATCTGTGAACTTCATTATAGAGTCATAGGAGTACAGTGTGAGTAGGAGGGGTCTGAGCATACAGCCCTGGGGGGCTCCGGTATTGAGCACTAGAGTGAAGGGCCTGAGACTACTGATCCGAACTGTCTGGGGTCTGTGAGGAAGTCCAGTATCCAGTTGCAGGGTGTGATACTCAAACCCAGAATGTTCCAGTTTGCCAATCAGCTTCATCAGGAAGACTGTGTTGAAAACTGAGCTGAAATCAATAAACAGAATTCCAATGTAGGTGTTGTTTTCTTCAAGGTGAGTGAAGAAGGAGCTACCAGCCACATGATCATGATCATTATCTTATACTTTCAAATAAAGAAATAAAATACAAGCGCAATAACACATTGAGTCAACTTTCTGGTTTTCTGTGCCCTCCTCTGTTCTAACACTTGCCAAAAATAGTGAATCACAATCTTGACTACAGTGGACTTTTACTTACGCCTCTTCCGCCCTAGCAGATTTGTCATAGAATAGCCCCACTTTTTCTCCTGTCAAGATTAATTTTTAATATTAAAAATGAATCAAGGTTAGCAGCACTTTCCCCCATCCTGCATAGTAAAACAAGAACAAATGACCCTGGTGGTGGAGCTTGTGTTGCTTTGTGCAAAATTGGGCTTGCCTAAATACACAAAACCAAGCCATAGAAAGTAAAAACCCTTGTGGAATATTAACCAATTTCATATAATTTCAGCTCCTCTCTTTATAATCAGTATGTTACTCTTGATATTAATAATGTCCCGTTTTCTTCACTGCATTATCTCTAATTGCTGGAGGGTTGGGGGTTCAGCAAATGTATTCCACCCACCCAAGGTGCCTCTCATTCACAGCAGAGGTGAAGAAACAGCTTGTGATTCTGAGAGTAAATATAACATGAGAAATTTTCCTTTTGCACGTCTGCTGTTTTAATGAGGGTTTTCCCACCCAGGCATTCCCGCCCCCCTCGTACCTGAGAAAAGCAGTTGTGAAGTACAGTAAGCGTTTTGTGTTAAAGTGGAAAACAAATCTTTGGATTGAAGAGAAATAACCTGCTTAAAGTGACTTGTATCAGCAGTGACCGCAACATATTACCCTTAAACTCTGCAGCAGATACAGCACTTAGCGAGTTCTGTAGGGCCTCCGGTTCAGTGTCAGAAATAAGGCATGGCGCAGGACCTTGCAAGGCCAACGCAGGCAGACACTTAATGCCTGCAGAACAGCCATGATATACACTCCTGAATGGTCTTTCATGCTCTCATAGCTCCGTAACCTTCACCTCTCAGAATGCCTGAGGAGGAAGGATAGTGTTTCATGTTAACAGCTAAGAGTTCAACTGTATGCCAACTAAAAATCAAAAGACTCGGAATCAGAGCACGTGCAGTCCCCTCTGATATTGACTCAGAGGGTCTGGGTTCAAAAATGCAAGTTAAGACGTGAAAAATGTTGAAAAAAGGGGTGAAAGGAACAAGATGATGGCTTTATTACACTGCAGCTTTCTTATCATCGTGTCATTTTTTTTAAACCAATGACAGTCTCATCTCATAGGAAAACTGTAAAAATAACAGAATACACACACTGTATTTTAATATTGTACAGTTCAGTTTAAAATTGTGTATTCTAAACAAGTTAGCTGATGTATAATATCAATAGACAGTCATGAAACAGTCCCATTGTACATATATTACACAGAAAACCTTCTCATTCCGACACAAATTGCATTCTGGGTGCCTAAATGGATATTTTTCTGATTGATGACAATGTGCCCTATAATATAATAAAGCTCATTTGGGTGTGAAATACTACACATCATTTCTATGAGTCCACAAATCCCATCTACTGCTTCAGTGAGCTCCACTGCCAATGGAGCAGCTCTGGGTTTTCTCTCTTCATCACATCACAAATTAGAGCCTCAGTTCAACTGGAGCTTTAGGACTGAATTTCTTAAGCTCAGAAAGAACATAGAAATTCTACTTGAGTGTTGATGCCTGGCATCATACTGCTGCTCTTCAAATATACAGAAAGCTCAAAGTATCAGAGCCACCTGCTCTCGCCATGAAATAGACTGATAAGGTGAAGGTTATGATCTTTAATTGATTTCACTCCCATTTCACTCATGAAGGGAGATGTAGATGGAATCATTTTTATGCCCTGTGACATGGTGGAGAAGGAGGGCAACGTTAGCAAGATGTGTTAATATTTTGTGCAGTCAGGGTGGGAGAAATCAAATGATTAGACCTGCATGGGAGGAAACAGCTCATGGAGATGATTCTCAATGTTTATGTTGGATTATTCTCTGAGTTACTGCAGCTGTCTGCCTCCATTTCATTTGCGCTATAGAGTATGTTTGGCAAGAAACCAGACATGGAGCCCTCCATATCCCTTGTTCTCCCTATTTTTCAGTCCTTGAGTGAATAATAAGTCATAAAAATTAAACTTTCATTTATGGTGGCATTCAGAGGATGAATCGAGGAGTCTCGCAGCCTCAGGAAAGCAACTGTTCTTAAGTTTGGTGGTAGGGCAATGGATACTTCTGTATCTCTCGCCAGGCAGCAACAGGGTGAACAGGCTGTGGCTGGGGTCAATATTGTCTTTTCGTAACCCCTTGCTTCCACCTTTTTCAGCATCACTGGGGTAGCTTTGCTTCATTTTTCAACAGTCTGTGCACTGTGCAGAACGGTTCAACTACTGTCTACTGGAATCATTGCACAATAAGATCGCTGAATAGTCCAAGTAAGGGAAGTTGTGGGGGCCCTGAGACACTGATGCCATTTTGATGAATGGAATTTTGGAAAGACATTAATTAGCGAAAAGTTTAAAAAAAAACAACTTAAACATATGTTTATGAGAAATTTTATGGAGCCCTTGATAGCTTGGAGCCTCCAGCAATCCCTGACCTTTGCCTAATAGTAAGTTCCCCCCTGATTTCTGACAAACCACACTGAAATTTGAAACCCACACACTATACAGCAAGGAGATGAGATGAGATGAGATTTATCAGTTTAAAGCACAAGGCCGGCAAGACAATGGCACCCAAAACATGTATTGTGTACCTTTGCCTTGAAAGATTATAAGAGGAATAGCGCTCTTATTAATTACAAGGAAAAGATCGCTTCTGTGTACAACAACAAACACAATGTTAGCGAGGACTGCTAATTGTCTTGAGACACTCTGCTCCCTGACGATACCTCTACCTTATGCTTCTAAAACGTTCTTCTTTGACTTGACAGCCTAACATCAGCAACAAGGGCATCATGGGGCAATCAAAGGTAAATGTGGCTATTTTTCAAGAATCACATAAAAGGGCTGATTCAAACTGCTTTGGGCCAAAATAAATGATTTAAAATAAAATAGTTAAGGACAAAATTATGAAGTTTTTTAGTGTAATCTTACATTCATATTTTTTTGAGCAGCCCAGGTGGCCCATATCTCAATCCCTTATCCCTTCTGGCATTTGCCAACCTTGCCAGATGGCTAGTCCATCAGTGACCAGAATAGATGTGGGCACAACCACAATACATAAATATGTGCTGCATAGATTAAGAAATCAGCTAGAATATGATACGAAAGGTGTCTAACCACGTCCTGGCAATGTTTCTACCCAACACAGTCTTTCCTCTGGAGACACAGGTCATCGTCTTTGGAGGAAAACCGGGGATGAGCTGAAAAATTGCTAATAACAGCTTAAAGGGGCACCAATTCCAGTGTGGGGGTAACTCTCTGTTGTATTCATTTATAGCTTTATACTGTAGGTCAAAGAGCATTCATCGGGCATGTAAATCAGACATTTCACATTCATATTGTTTCAGCTATAAATCCAGAGTGACATACACCTGCACAGTGGTTTGTCACATAACTCAAAATTAAGCAAGCACATTAATTTCATAACATTACAGTCATTAGATATTACAAGGTCAAAAATTAACCTTTGAATCAAGGCAGGCAGGAATTATTTAAAGTGCCCAAACGAAGGAAAAGGGGGGAAAAAAACAAAACAAAAAAACCCCAAAAGAAAATAATGTGATACTTCACTTGGACGTTTGACCTTCACTGTGCTGAATGATGTACAGTATGTGCAGACTTTGAAGGTTTGAAGACCTTTTTGATTGTTCCATTCAGAAGTAAGGAATATTAAAATCTTCTAACACAGAGGTTAGAAAAGATAGAAAATATACTTAGGACCCTGTCCTGTATGTTCCTTGATTTGAAATGGCCTATTTCACAGCCTATTACACTTCTGCTACATTATGTGAAAGAACAACACATATTAGAAAAATATGAGGCATGTATTAAAATTCTTGCAGCATGTCGACGCAGAATACCCATAACATTCACGCGCAGGTTAATCACCATGACGCTGATTTCTCGGACCGAAAATGAGTCACAATACATGCTTGTCTATGTGTGGGATACACTGTTACTGAAGGTCAGCCACCACACACTTCCCGAGTTTGCTCCACACACACTCATACTGTACAGAGGGCTGGTGTGTGCGGTAATGGGGAACAGTGGACCAAACCACTGCGTGGCGTCTGAGGGGGGGATCTAGTCTTTGAAAAATGAATTGTTTTGCATCTATAATTAGCACAAGTGCTTTCAGTGCATATTATTATAATATTTAAAACTGTATTGTTATGTTTACAATGATATATTTAGGAGGACAACCATCTGTTTTTCTCAGAAGGGGGTCCAGACACCCACCTGATGTCCACCCTTGACACCAAGGGTGTTTTTCACACTTAGTACATACCAATTTGCATAAAAGGTGGATTCTGACTGAAAAAATAAACAATAAAATATGTTAATGATAGAAAATATAATATAGGCCTAATAAAAACAAAGACCTAGCCTAGTGCTTATGATATGATAGGCCTATAAAATGGTTTGTGGGAAGGAAATAGTGTGCATACAGTAAGTAATGATTGATAAAATCTTATCATAAAATAAATGCAGGCTGTAATGAAGCATTTTGTTAAAACATTTTGTTTTTTAAAACATCATTTAAATGAATTTGTGAGGGGTCATTCATTGTGAGAGGTGAGACCACTGCTCTAACAGCTCCAGTATGTGTTCCAGCGAGTCCGCCTTAACCACTGAGTCAGGATATCGCCAAAAATGAATGAACAGATCTGGAATATGCTAGCATATCATTCACAAAGTAAACACAAATGGTGTTTTTGTGCCACAAAATAATAGATTTATGCACTAGAAAAATAACAAGGAAGCTACTGAGCTCTAAATATGAGATATCTTACTGTACAACAACAAAACTGTGCAGTTTAGTATGCTGCGTGACATCTTTGTGGATTGCCTCATTATGCCTAATTCATCGCTCAAACACTGCTTCATATTAAACATTCCAAAAAGGAAAAGAAAAGTCGTGGTTGCCACTTGCAGAGAGGCAGCATGAGCAGACTCTTTACACACCAGATGCACCCTCAAGTGAGCAGGGACATAATCAGTGAGATGTCCCACCCCACACGCACTCTCTTTCAACTCCACCATCTGGCTGATGCTACAGGTGGTTCGGTGGGAAGTCAAAATATTTCAACCATCACTTCTTTCCCCCAAGCTGTGCTGGTCCTCATCTGTCACTGTTAATTTTTATCATCTGTCACTTCAACAATAATGACATCATTAGAACAACGTCAAATGGTTGATTGTGGGTTGTTGTTGGAAGTAGAATAAAAATGATAACAAGTGTTGATATATCGAAATGTGCACACATTTTACCGAAACAAACTCTGCAAAAGGAGACAGAAATAGATGTCTACTGGGGGAAAACCACCTCTGTCAGAAGACGCAGCAGCCTCACGGGCTGTGTTCTGGCAGGACGGTGCATTGCCTGACAGGTGATTGCATCATTGTTTTCTTAACAGCTGGATTACATTATTTTGGCTCCCCTTCACCTGTGGGTTCCCTGCCCACTTCCTCACCTGCAGCTCATACCCTCATTAGTGTCTCAGTATTCATATCGGTTCAGTTTCAGATCATCTAGTGTGCTTGTTTTCCAGTGTTCTATATTCAGTTTTCCCTGAACTGCGTGTTTGGACCCTCGCCTGATTACCCAGACTTCTGATTCCCCTGCCTGCTCTTTGTCAGATTTGTTTGTTTGTTGGACTGATTTATTGGTTTTGACCCCAACCTGCCTGCACTTAAGTAAACTGCATTTTTGTGCAACTGACTGTTTCTGCTTTGTGCTTTTAGAGTCAACTCTGCCTCGTGACATTACACAAGACAATATTTGAAGACTCAATGTCGTCCAGGATACATAAAGTCGAGTCCAAAAGTATGTGCTGGAAAAAGAACTGGCTAACACTAAAACTTGTTGGCTAAAACTAAAGAGCAAGATGAAATGAAAAATGCCCCTTTAACCCTTTAGATCACATTTGTGGTCATATTGTGCACCTATTTAACAGTATATGCCAAAGTCTACAAAAACTAAATTCCTATATCAAAATCTGATGATGTTTTCTTACTGTAACGCAAAATATGACTATGTACTAACATAGGCTTGAACCAACCAATTTGAACTAATTATGTCATGACACCCACCAATCAATCTTCAACTTTTAGCGGCACAGAGCTAATATTCATTAGTTAGCTAGCTAGCATGGTTCAAAGGTTAAAAAGCATGGACTGTCAGGTTATGACATGCCCACTTTTCAACATTCAAATCAACTTCCTAACAACATTACATCCCGCTTATCCTGTTTCACTCTGAAATATGTCACAATACCGAAGCAGTAGACTTTTAAGTAGAACTATTGTCAGGGGGGTGTAGACAAGTCAACTAGAAATACAAAAGAGTGGACCCAAAAATGCAGACTGGAAGGGAGGTGGCAGAGTTCAACAGGTGATTTAATAATAACAAAAAGTAAAAGAAACACAGGCTTACGTAAACGAAGAATTGGAAATCCAAAAGACAAAAACTAAACCAGGCAAAATCCAAAAAATCCAAAAGGGAAAGAGTCCAAAAAACACAGGGAGTAACACGGGGAAGGCACAGGAACTTACACCAAAATCAACACACGAACTGACAAAGAAACAGAGAAACACAAGAACTAAATAGAAACTAAACAGAAAACTAATCAGACACAGGTGGGCAAACAACGACAGGTGAATATAATCAATTATCAAAAAAGAGCGGGAAAACAGACAAAGACAGGAAGTAAAAACAACAAAGACACACAAGGGAAAACCAAGACTACAAAATAAAACAGGAAATGACCAACAAAAAGTCAAACCATCACAACTATGACAGTATAGATTGTTTCTGACTGCAGTGACAAAGCAACTTATTCCTGCAGGATGGTTTACTGTGACTGCCCAAATAATAACATTTAAAGTAAAGGATACTGTTGTAAGCGTAGTGAATAGAGCGGTGTGTAATGTGACAGAGACCGAGCAGTAGACTTAGAGTGACAGTGCTGCTTACAGAGATGCAGAAACTTAGCAGTATGTTGTCAGTCTGGCAGTAAATGTACAGTACACATAACATTGTGTCAGGTAATAATAGCTGCACCTTCTCCAAAACCAAGAAGTCTCATTTGTTATTTATCAACTGCTGGAAAAGTAAAGGCAGTTAACCTTTAAGTAAGTTTAGCAGGAAAGGCAAAGCTAATGCTAACACTAGTGTTAGCGTCAACTCTGGTGCAGCCATACCACTTTAAGAAGCTTTGCATCCAGCTTCGAACTGCAGTGTCTTTTTTGGAGACTTTGTAAAATAAATCCATAATTATATAGTTAATCCAACACTGAATGTCTCCTGTAGTTAGACATTTTAGCCATCCACTGCCTGGGTTTAGTGTTGAATAATCAGCATTCCTGACTTGTCAACCAATCAGAGCCCATGTTCCTGACTTCTCATGTGTGTAGTTCTGATCTCAAACATATTGTGAGATTGACTCCTCAAAATAAAATTTGCAGTGATGGCAGTAATGAGCTCAGTCCCAGCGGTAGACATCACATGTATTGTGGTATTGTGGTTATGTGGTTATCGTCTCATGCCTACTTCCTAACCTAAGTTGCGTGGATACAACTGCAAATATAAAAAGCAAAATAATAAGATGGTTTATTGCTTCACAAATGAAGGTAAATGATTTTTCCACGTTTTATTTATCTTTTTTTCTTTGGGGTATTTTATGGCTTCATTAGTGCCAACAGGGGATGTTCACAGTAGGCGTATTAAGCTCTGAGCCACAGGGGTGCCTTGACACATATTCTGAGATCATGTGTACAGCACTCATAAAATGTTTGTAATGATACGCTGACACGAACCACCACCCCAGTGTCCACAGTTAGGCCCATATTGGCCGATTCCGCACCTCACAACATCTAATTAATGTTCAGTGTTGCAAAGTTGTGGTGTTGTACAGTAATCAGTGAAAGCTGGCAGCCAGCACTGGAGCTGAGGGTGCTGTCCCTTAGCAGACTTCCAGGAAGTGGGCCAATCAGAAGAAAGTAGGCTTTGGGGGGGG
>JAJHUR010082190.1:0-14531 GCA_027495735.1 Lutjanus campechanus
GTTTTGATAGCGAACTCACAGGAAAATCAGACCGCAGCCCAAATCCTCCACCCTGCCCAAAATCCCCTGTTCTGTCGATTCAGTCAAACAGCTGAACGTACAGAAGCAGCGAACTCCACCCAAAAATCCTTTGCAGCAATTTGCCTCCTTAAACACAACGCAATGAAAACCTAAGCGGGAGTTTCCCTCTTATTTAGTGACTTTAATCCACTGAAGTCTGAGGGTTTTTCTTCTTCTCATTGTTCTCTATCCACTGGAACTGTCTGTGTTTACAATGCACCTTAAGTTCTCACACGTGATGCACGGTGTTATTTTTATTTTTATTGCTAAAACTATAGCAGGTTACATAACTTCCATCCACCAAACATTTAGAGAAAAGTCGTTCACTTCTACAAGGAATGCTGAATTTTAAAGAAACTAGTCAAATTTGATTGTAATCCAGGTTGAGTTTTGAATTTTTGTGTCCAATAAATAGGTTGTTCTGGTCTTTACTAACTCTAAACCATAATCAAGCACTAATAAAGGCTTTTAAAGGCTTTAAAACACATAAACCTATAACAGAATGAGAATTGAACATTTTATTGGGCCAAAAAAATGTCAGAAAGTCTGATTTTCACTTACAAATTAAGGTTTTATCATAGCATTCATAGCACAGATATTGCAGGGCGATTTGTGTGGGATTGCGTGTGTGCGTGTTTGTATGAATGGCACACACACACACACACACCACACACACACTGAGAAGGGAGGGATTATTGCGTCTGTTTCGTCTGCAGAACCATGTGGGACACGTCACCGAGCTCTGCAGGTCGCCCCCCCAATTCACTGCCAATGATTAACTCAGCTCAGCTAATTAACACACACACACACAAACACACACACGCACACACACACTGACAAAGCTGTTAACTTCATTAGTGCTGTGGGGAATCACGTGCTTCCTTCTAAACATCCTGAATTTTCCTTTCAGTGAAACTTTGCGACCTTAAAGAGGCTTTGATTGACTTTATAACAACACACACATTCTTCTGCACATTACAGCCTTTTGTGAATGTGACACAGGCTTCAAAATCTCTTGAGTTTCAGTCTTTTCATCACTATACAAACAAATGTCTGTGGGGAGTCTTGACGCACTCAAGATTTCTGCCTGTTAAAAGGGAAGTTTTTCCACACCACGCTTGCCCCAATGCTCGCTCTTGGTGAGAACTACTGGGTTTATTAAGTGTTGATCTGTTCTGTATGAAAAGTGCCCTGAAACCAACTCAAGAAGACCCTGAAAATCTTCATCTCGTTCAAAAAATAACTTGCACGAACCTTAAAGTTTTGATAAACTTTCACTCATCAAGGTAACTGGGAAACTCTTCTGAATCCAAAGGGTTTAAGTGACCATCCAGGAATTCATACACACAGACTAACTCATGTAAAGACACACACACACACACACACACACACACACACACACACACTGCACCCCGCTCTCAGTCACCCCGCCTTACCCCCTGTGTGGCGGCTGCAGGCCCAGATTTGAAAGGGATTTGTTTGACCTGAGGAGGTGTTGGCACGGGGGGTCAGAGTGTGTGTGTGTTTGTGTGTGTGTGTTTGGGGGAAGACTCAGACAGACAGTAAAACATATGTCGCTCAGAGGGAGGGGCCATCTTGCTAATTTAGCCATGGCGGTGCTGCGTTGCGCCGGTCAATAGTTTGGATCGTCCACACCCTGAAAACCTACAAACCTGCTGCTTTACTGCTCGCCAGAGGCACGGCGGCAATATGGAGAGGAGGAGGACCCCCAAGTGTGTGTGTGTGTGTGTGTGTTTGTGTGTAAGTAAATTCTCCCTCCAAGGCAAAGAAGACTGTAGGAGGTGTTGCCCTTCTGCCTGTCTGTCTGCATGTCTCACATTCCAGCTTCTGTTTTTTTAAAGAAAAGGAGTTTCTCTGTTTTAATATTTTATGATGGAGAGTGACAAGAAAGACATGAGTGAGGGAGACAGGATGGAAGGTGTGAGACAGATTTTAACCTGTGACAAACACGTCACAACATCCTCTTTAAGCATCCAACACATACATAAAATTTACTATTTGTTTCTTAAGCCCCTTTTGCTCTGGACAAAAAACTCACTAACATCCACCAATATCTGGCTTTTGTCTTCAGTGGGAAAAGGTGCAATTGGTATTCACTCCCAGGTGAAATGATTCTGCAGTGGTCACAGGTATTTATCAGCTCCAGCTCCGATCAGCAGTGATGTAAACACGCACGTGTGTATTTACTGATGTTGTTCTCGTCTGAACAGTGGATAAATAACTATAAATACCTATAACTTCCTTACAATAAACCCCCCTTGTTATTTTGTTATCTAAAAGCTTTTATATTGAGGCAGCAAAATCAGGAAGTTTTGAGTTTTCATTGGCGGCGAATTAACATGTTTCCTATCAGCTCAAAGTGAACATGAAAGTACAAACAGGGACAACAAAACTTCAAACCACGGAGATTCAGTTTTACAAATATCTTCCTCTCTGCTCTCCTCTGCACACACGAGTTGAGTGTCGGCTTTGCAGTGCACATCAGAAAGGAAAAAAAACTGAAATTCAAGCAGGCCTGCTGGCGATGGAGAAAAGAGTCAGTCGCCTGTTTTTATTGGGTTTAATTGCATTTAAAAAAACCTGCATATTATTTTGTCCTTCAGACCATCATTCTTCTGATGGGGCCAAAACAAAGATCACTGCAGCAACACGAGCATTCAGATACTCAGACAGGATTTAAATAAATCCCCAGTTTAACCGTATTATCTAAAGTAGAGAAAATGAAGGTATCGTACAGGAAATTTTCATTACAATCAACCACTCAAGGACTGTGTGCAAGCACAACTCTAGTTTGTCTACCAGTGCTATGTCGACAGTACTTTTTCCCCTTAAACTTTTCCTTGGAAGAGAAGTAACTATGATGTATTTAATTTAAGTTATACAGGTTTATGTTATGACTCTTTAAAGCTCTAAATGCAGGTTTATAATGGCTGATGAGACAATTAGAAAGAGTCAGAAGTGGCAGATGTCTCTAACTGTCCGTAACTTACTGTTACACATTAAACCACATGATCCATGTCGTTGTCTTAAATCCTCCCTCCACTCCTCCTCCGCTTTCACCTGAAGGACCACAGCCTTTTTTTTTGTTGTTCTCTACCTCCATCTGTGCTTCCCTGGAAATTTAGGAAAAGCATTTTTATTTCTGATTATTACTATTGTTATTATTAGTTTGATATGTGTCACAAAACCAGACAAATATGTTACAAATATTCTTTTCTTTTCATCTCATTCCCTTGTCTTTTGTTTCCTCTTCCTTTGTCTTTCTGCTTGTCTGCAGATTTCATATTCATTTCCATCTGCAGTCTATTAACTCTTTCTGAGTGCTTCAAGTGTTTCTTATAACTTTCTATTCTCTCTCACCCTCAGTTGTCAGTGATGAATGGATGAGGCGACAGATTGGTCTTGGCCCCTGGAGGGGAAAGGGGGATGCCAGCCCCTCCACATGCACACACACACAGAGACACACACACACACCCATACTGTCCCTAAATACCTGACCTGGATTGTTACTGGGTTAAACTGGGTTGAAGGGGAAACTTTGGTCAAGTGAACACATGTTTCTACAAAAAGTGTTTAGTTTAATCTGGTCATGACTTCTTCATGACCACCTCTTCTTTATTCAGCCTTATTTTGCTGAGTGGTTATGTGGAGTCTACATGTTCCTGAAGTCATTTGTCATTTAAAAGTGCGGGCAGGACTGAATACTTTCATTCTTTGGACGCATTATGTTTGTGTTTCCTTTAGTGGTGTTCATTTCTTCTGTCCCCGATCTTCTTTCCATATGGTTCTGGCTGCATATGCCAACTATTCAGCTTTGTTTTCTCAAATGGGATCATGAAGAAGAAGCCGAGTGGGGAAAAATATTAGGTCACACTTAAAGGTAGGGCTCCCCTAGCTGACGTTTATCTGCTTATTTAATACAGTTTTATTTTTTAAGCTATACATATATACAATTACTGATATAAGCACATAAATCATCACAAATCTTTACTCCTACTGGGTCTCGTGGGATCTGTATATAAAAGATAAAACATAATTTGTCTCTACTCCTTTCTTGACTGCTACAAAATTCAGAGACTTGATTTTTAACTTGACATTTTCATGTTGTTCCTCTTTACAATGATTGACTTGTCAGCAGAATTGACATTTTTCGTCTCATCTGATATTTAAGAATCGAAACCTTTCTGTCTTTTCACCATGACCAGTTTTAGGAGAGTAAAAACATCCTCCACTGTCAACACGCTGTGGTTTATTGGTTCATTGACTCATGTTCCCGAGAGTCTGAGTCACAGGATGGTCATCTACCTGTACAGGTGACACACACGTGGAAATGGGGGTTTTCCCGGGCTGCAAACACACCGTCAATTTAAAAGGTCCAGGACGTCAGAGATCAAAGAGCGAGACGAAAGGGGGCGTGGCCCTGTGGCTCCATCAGGTTGCCGTAGGAGACAGTCCCTGAGGAAATGCCGTCGGCGGCAGCCCTGTCGTCAGGGCGAAAATTAAAGGCTTGATGGCCAGGTAAGTATCACCTGGACTGGCTCACTCTCTCTGTCTTTGTTTTCCTTCTGGTTTTCTGTCTCTCGACTGTCTCCTTCTTCCTCCTCTTTAGCTCCTCTCTTTCTAACAATACTGGTTTTGTACTGCAAAGTCATGTAGATTTATTATTTTCCATGAAAACGTAAAAACCCAGCTGAAGAACTGAATTTACAGGTCCTGTTTTACAAAATTAATTAATTAATGAATTAATTAAACATTTTTTAGTATTTATGCAGTAGCTTATATGACCCCATATTGGGGAACATTACTTTTATTATGTCACTCATACAGATGCGTACGGTACCCGTTAGCGGCTGATGCTTGAATGTAAACTCATCCATGTGAGGCTTTCGATGTAAAGAGGGAGAAGTCAGTCCACATGTGGATGAGGTGGGGTGGATGGACGTTTCAAACAAACACTGGACACCTGCGTCACGTGACTTTTGTGATGTGACTTTGGTCTTGTGAATCGCTTCAATGACGCACGACTTTTGTTGTGTGAGACTTTCGTCTTGCGAGCCGCTTCAGTGACATCACGGCATACGTAATGTAACATACTTCCTGTAACCCCCCCAAACATGGTCTTATCCTAAACCTACCCAAGTAGTTTTTGTGCCTAAATCTAACCAAACTGCAACTCTTTCAGAGTAACCACACGTTTAAAGGCTTTCTGGCCGCGTCATGCAATTGCTAAAGTGTACCTTGTGCTTCAATCAGACACAGAAGAGCAGTGAAAAACCGTCAGCTGTCTGTCCTCTGTCTCAAATGCAAAAAACTCACCCTCAGAGAACTAAATGAACTGCAAGACTAACATGTTACGTTGCTCGTATGTCCAAAATAATGTGAACACAATTAAGGACAATGTCGCTGTTACAGTTTACAGATGTTTATCGAATATACAATATTTTAGACCATGATGTAACTCCAATTTTGTACCATCTCTTTGCTTAAGGCTTTTTCCTGTTCTCATGCACAAAGCCAGCTCCATCAAGAAATGTTTTTCCCAGTTTTCGGACTGGCCTGCACCAAGCTTTGATCTCAACACCATCCAACACAGCTGGGATGAAGTTGAGCACAGACCTGATCACTGAACGTTAGGGTCGAACCTCGCCGAAGCTCTCGTGGCTGATGGTTCCAACATCTATTGGAAAGTGTGAAACCAGAAGAGTGGAGCCCATTTCTCCAGATTCTTTATTGTTATTGTACTACTGCAAGACAACAACACAATGAAATCACAATGTCACTCCCTCAGATTGGAAAAAAGGACAAGAGAACAATATAAACATAAATAATAAAGATTACAATATAAAAATGTAAAAGTATGGACATGTAGAACATGTATAGAACAAGTACAGAACATATAAAGATCAGGCAGTACTCAGCTTGATATTTAGTGTGAAAAATGAGAAATAAATGATCAGCAGCAAATAAATACGAGCAGCGTACTATTGAGTAAAGTAATGTTTTTGGAATGACATGCTCAACAGTCACATTTGGGCGTATTATATGACTGAGCTCTAAATTCCTTTTCTCGTCACCATCCTCTTCCTCTCTCACCTGTCGGCCCCACCCTTCCTGAGCGGGGAGGTTTCAGAGGCGTTTTTGAAGTGTTGTGGAGGCGTGACGTGAGCGTAAAACCCAGAAATCCTGCGAGAAAGTGAGGTGGCTGAGGGCAGATGAGTGAGACAGTAAAGACAGCAGGTCAAGGCCTCTCCCTCCCTCCCTCACTCCCTTTCTCTCTCTCTCTCTCATACACACACACAGTGTGGGATCTGAAGGTGTTTTACTGCAGGTGTGGTTCTTTACTCGTCCCTCTGGCTCTTTAATCAGAGAGCAGACAGTGAACTGAACTGCGAGAACATCTCAGACTTTACAACACAACCAGTGGTATTCAGCTGTTAAATCCACTCTTCCACATACTTGTACAACTGTGGAATATACAGCTCTCAAGCCCTGCCAGGATCTTCATGTAATAGAAGACAACTCAAAACATAAATTGCAAACAATTTATCAACCTATTTTTTGTAATTTTTCCATGTATCATTATTTTTACCTGCATTTCTCCCCATAGACACACATTCAGCAGATTTCCCCTAAAACACTCAGTCATTAAACTAATTTAAATCACTCTACTTCTATAATGCTGTTATATTAATTAATTAATTATGAAGACTATCTCACCCTTGTTTGTCAAGTCAAATTCTGTAGGGGGGGGGCTTACAGTTTACCCACCTCTGTTTTTACCACTGCACATTGGTCACCCTGTAGTTCCTGTCTGTCCTCACCCTTACTTCTATCATTCTTTTATCTATAAAGTCACTAGTGTTTTGTTTTTGCACCAAAAAAAAACACTTAAAGACACAACATGTAAGATTTTTGGTTCAAACCATCAAAAACAAACTAAAATTGTCAACAGAATACAAAGAAAATAAGAGTTCTGACTTTTTTTTTTTTAAGACCTCACCCACTTGACTGCAGTGCTGGTCATTTCAGCGTCTCGTCCTCCAACTTGTCATTTTTGCGCCGATGTGCCACAGGCAGGTGCACCTGTTTCTCCTATAAGGAATGGGAGATGACGCTCTGATTGGTTTAATTCATGTTACACCCAAAACACATCTATGACTAATTAAGAGACTAAACTCAACCTCTTTGTGACATTTATGTATTGTGTTGCAGAGATATTTACAGAAGTTAGCATGCTAACCAGCTAGCCCTGGCCCATCCTGTCTCATAATACCATTTTGTCACTGTAACGTCCAGTCTGCTCTCCACTTGCATCCAGTCTTGATGCTGAACTCGCAACATTTTTCTTCTGAATTGGAAAGTAAACAGAATGCTGACATTGACTATTCAGCTTAGCTAATTGTATAAATTTGCTGACAGTGTTAATATGTTTGCTAAGTTAGCTGTTTTTTGTAAGAAATAAAGACCTGTGGTAGGGCCTTTGTATTTCCTTTTGTATGAGACAAGG
The DNA here is from genome assembly GCA_027495735.1 of Lutjanus campechanus. NCBI lineage: Eukaryota > Metazoa > Chordata > Actinopteri > Lutjaniformes > Lutjanidae > Lutjanus > Lutjanus campechanus. The sequence goes on from JAJHUR010082190.1 coordinate 7,589, forward strand.
ATAAGTTTGTTTTTAAGCTTGATAAGCTTGATTTTTCTCATGTCTTCATACACTATTCTTAGACGATGCACACTTTTTTTTTTAATATTAACAGTGGACTAATCATAACAAATAAGTAGGTTTTTATATTGAAATTGACTGTAATGTTCTAATTCTGTCTAGGAAAGGTTATTCCATTCAGTTTTTTTACTATTGTGTACTGTTGCTTTAATTAAGCTCAGCCTCATGTTGAGTTTGGGAATCTTTCTGTGGATTTTACCTGCTTGTGACACTTGTGGACTAAAACTTTTTGTGTTTTTCCAACTTTGCAACAAACGTGAAATAGATTATCATCAGCTACATCGGTTGACGACTAGCTAGGTTTCATTTCATTTTCTGGAAATATGCTGCCTCCAATTTGTTTTGAGTGTATGAATTCGGCAGGTGGTCAATTCAGAGCTGGAGCAGAGGTGGAGCACAGTGTAGAATACTTGATAATATCATTGTGACGTCTAAAGAGAAAAAAACTGTTTTCCTCTCACATGACGTGCAGTCTCTGAAAAGGTTACCTTCTGCTGTACTGTATCTGTCCCTTTATCACTCTATCGAAAGGAAAAACACCACAGGGAGCGGCCGGCGCAGGAGGCTCCAGTGGAAAAACCTAATTCTCAAAATATCCTGTCACCAAACACAGAGCAATGCTCCAGTCACACTGTTGCTTAATATCTATTCTTATTCATCAGACTGGTGTTTACACAGGCTTCATTGGTTAAAACCCTTTCGTTTTCACAGCTCTTGAATCATCATCTTTCTATTATTCTCTTTGAATTGTGGGATCATCTTCCTTCACATCGGCTGACAACGCTGAATACTGTGCAGCTTATTCTTGTGCTCATCTTGCTGCATCTTGTACTTTTGTCTTAAATGTGATGTGTTTTTATTATATTTCCACTGTGAAACACTGAATGTTTATATGAACCAGACAAGGAAGTCTGGTATTTACAGAAGACAAACTCTCCCTCTTTTATCTCTTCATCCCATTCTGTTTTTCCTCTTTATCTCATTATCACTTCCTCTTTTTTCTTTCAGTTTCGATATCAGTCTCATCTTTATTGCTATCCATTTTTCTCTTCTAATCTACTCTCTTTTATGTGCTCTCTTCCTTCAACTGTTTATCACTTTCTACTCTCTTTACTTTACTTTGAGACTACCGGCCATGTTTAAAGTTTTAGTTCAAATAGTCAGTGGTGTGTCTTTAAATTTAAACATAACTTTAGAAGACCGTACAATACATGCTCACATTGTTTAAAGTAAGGCTGCTCCCTGATAGTCGATGCCAGATCTTGACTCAACGGATCACCCCACGATCTGGCCAGTGGCCGGTGCAGTATGCATGTTACATCACATGTTGATTCTGCCCCTTCCCTACAAGTTTAGCATGTAAACACTGCAGTTGATTGGACAGACGTACTGCTCGTCGCTGACGTCGCTCTGACACCTCTCCCAGATGCATGTCTACAGGTCCTGTTTGTGCTTGTGTGTGTATTTCGGGCCTGTGTATGTATTTACAAAAATTACAACAGAGTGAAAAGAATGTAATTTCCCCTTGGGGATTAATAAAGTATGTCTTCTTCTTCTTATTCTTCTTCTTGTAGAAATCAAGTATATCCTCCAAAGTCAGTCCTTTTAGGAAGCAATGTTCTCTTTGTGTTACTGCCCCTTCAATTAACAAGCAAAGTGAACAGTCATAAAGCCCAAATTTTGTCTAAAGCTGAGAATTGTGTTTTTGAACAAGTAAATTTGTGATGTAAAGCCAAAACTCACAATGTTCTCACACAAACTCACGGCCCAATCTTCAAGCCATGTCTTGAGTCCTCACACCGTATGTTTAAAATAGAAAATAAAACGTCCCCTTGACCCCTGTGGACTGTTTTAGCTATTGACGACTGTCACTAAAGATTTGTTTGAAAGCTCTGAGGCAGATAGAAGTTTGTCTGCTATCAGTAATGCTTACAAGGCAGAAATGTGCTGCCTTGGTCACCTCTGCCATCGCGTGAGAATGCATGGCTCGTCCACTTTACAGAGAGATTTGAAGGTAAGCTAGCTTCGTTTTACTGACCACATTTTCTGTCCACATAACGCGTCATGTCTCCATGACAGTTTCAGATGCTTTGGTTGCCACTTCGTGCAGGTGCAGTGAGAAAAGGGCACTGACCTAGGAGAGTCAACCTGTGACTCTGTGGATCTGAAATTTGGTCCAACTCTAACATGAGTTATGCAGCTCAAAATGTGCAATGCCCGTCTTAATTGACCCAATTTGTGTCCCCACCTTTGGGCACGATAATATGTAGATTTTTGTGTCATCCCTCTGTCATGCAAACTCCTTCTCCACCTCTCCACCATTTCTTTTCACCTTTCTCTTGAGTGTAGCATTGTACATTTTCTGTCTGTTTCTTTCTTCCTGTGCCTTTCTCCCTTTCTGCCACCTATCCTTTTCTCTCTCTTTTTCACTTTCTGTCATTTTTCCTCCACCTCCCTCTTCCTGCCCTTTTCTTTCGCTGTCCTTCCCAACATTCTCCTCCATCCTTCTTCTTTTTTTTTCTTTCTCCACTTTTCCATCTTTTTCTGTCTCTTGAGTTGACAGCTTGTCCCTCGGGAAAGGAGGGATTGTGAGACGCTAATCGGAGCAATGCGGATTACAATCAAACACACACACACACACACACACACACATCTGTCACAGAGGCAGTTAATAAGTCAAGATGTTGGCACTGCTCAGGGACACAGAACAGCTCCTGCGGGGAACAGTGCTTGTGATTGTGTGTAATCAATCCAAGAAACACACATTATGTTATCTGTTTACCTATTTAGGCCTTTGGAGGGGTTTTCTTGATGAACTTAAGACCTAGATAACAAAAAAAGGGGACGTAGGTGTCACGCTGAAGGAAGAAGCTTGTTGGATCATCTGACAGCTTATGAAACCCTGTTTACTGTACCTACAGTAAAATATGGCCACCTAAGGGTTCCTGGCCAATCCCAGATAAATCTGAGTCATTTCTTGCTTTTATTTCTTGTGACAACAGGTAGAAGGTAGACACTGTTTTATTCTAAGGGGCATGAAGCCAAAAAGGTTGGGGACCACTGGGCTAAAAAGCCTCAAAGCACTCAATTATTTACTGAAGGCATGAAGCAGAACAAGAAGAAGACCTTCAACATTGCGTCTACATCTTCAGATCTTTTGAGGACTTTAAAAAGCAGCGACTGGACGTTTCGTGTAAAACCAGTCCAGGCCAAACTCAAGGCCAGACTCCAGTCCCGGTTTACAGGGTGACCTCTGACCCCTGAGGCCAGAGAGGAAGTGCTTAGTAAACAGGAGGGGGGATGGGAGGACAGTAGATAGTATCTGAGGCTGATTCAATCACTGCACCGTGGGAAACACACTCTAACACATACACACACACACACATAGCCACTCCGCCTTCAGGACAACAACACAGGAAGGAGCGTCTAAGTGGCTGTTTCCATGGAAACGACGGCCGCCGCCCGAACCCTAACCCTGAGTGTATGTGAACTTTTACCCCAGAGGACTTGTGTGTGTGTGTGCATGCCTGTGTGCGTGTGTGTGTACACTACACAGTAAGCAAACACACACTGGCGGAGACTTCGGCTGAACTTGCTGGCCCTTCCTCAACTCGGCATGTGGTCCGACTTGAGAAAGTGGAGGACACAAACACACTTCAAACACACACGCGCTTTCTTTCATCAGCGCTCTTCAGATGACAAAACATTTCCTCGTCGTCTCCACATGAAATTTTCCGACCTCCTCTCTCCGTTGATGGATGTGGCCGTAGAGCCGGTCTGCGCTGTGTGTCGGGAGTGTTTTCAGGGGTTTTATGCGCTCTGTGTTTGGACTGCGGCCTCTTGTTAACGTCCCTCTGGCTACAAACACGCTGACATGTGATTTATGGAAATGAGCCATGGAGGAAACTCAGCGGGATAAATCAAATGCACCCGACCTGTACTGTGTCTGTTTGATTCGGTGTGTGTATTTGGAAAAGAGAGAGACGGTAAAAGACAAGACACTAATAAAAAGAGACACAGAGGGAAAGTGTGTGAGATTTATGGGCTTTTTCCCTCTTTTGATGTTCTTTAATGCAACATCCAACAACAAAGAGGCTATAAATCCACATGAGGATGGGATTAAAAGTAAAGTGGTTCAGAAATATTACCCATTCCCCAAACCTGGTTTGTGTTTGACCAACAAGCTCTCCAAAAGTTCTCTGAATTTGTCACTTCATTGATCATTTAACAAAGTTAAAGGAACCTTGGAAGTTGCTGCAGATGGTCAGAAGAACTCACTGCTCTGCCTAAAATCATGCAAACATTCTTCAAAACTAAAACAGCTCTTCCAATCTGTATTGTGTTGAGATTTATATAACATTTAATTCTGACAAAGTAATTTGATTGAACAAGATGTATTCCATGAGTGCTGAGTGCAACAGGCTAGTCCCAGTCCTGCTGCAGAACTACTTCTGTTGGTGGAGCCAAATAAATGAGTAAATAAACAAAAATCACAATCTCTTGTTGCTTGTTACTGCAGCTTTGTGCCTACAACCGAATAACGGCTGTGCTGATATTCAGTACAACTGCACTGCCTCTTGTGTGATATTGCTTTATTAATGTATGTATTATGTAAAACAGAATCCAATTCAATATTTACGTATATTTATCGTTTTCAAAATGTAAATCAGAGAACATCTTGCGATTGGATCATACTAGCCGCAATTTCCGTCAACATCTTAACATTCAGACCCATGAGTACTCTGCAGTCATTACTACACCGAGGACTTATGGGTCGAACCACACCCGTCTCCGAACTTGGCACTGACTTGGCAACTTTCATTTTTATTTCGCACAGGTGTGATGCTGCGGCATTGACAAAATCTGCCCACAGACAGACTTATAAACACCCGGCTGTACACAAAAAAGCGTTTGTGGTAGTTCCACAAAAGGTGTCTCCAGGTGTCTCCAGGACTACATTATGCCTTGATGACACACACAAACAGACTTACAAGGTGGAAAAATTACAATATTCTTAAATATGTTTTAACTGCTCAGTGTGTTCATATGTCCACATTTATTTTAGTCTTTAGTGTTTCTGTTTTGTTTCTCTTCGCTGACATCTTTTTATTAAGTTCTGCTAAAATACCTATTTAAATTTGGATGCCTTAGCCTGCACTCAGGGCGCAAACATAACTTCATCCAGTAAAATTTGATTTAGGGTGAATAGCACCTTATAAAAATGCAGTGGTAGTGGTTAGTTGTTGTACACAGCAGAGCGATATCATGGATCAGAAGTTTGTGTTTGGTTGTCAAAAACTTTGCTCTAAAAAAATGGGTCAATATTTTAAATTTCTCAGTGTACTTTGGCTCCATATCTTACGATGCTGGTGAGAAAGGCATGGGTGGGGGTTAAAAGTCCACCTCCGCAACACTCCGCGACGATATTCCAAGGAACTGCTCACTAAGCCATGACTAGATGCTAGATTTTGCTGTGACTTCAAAAGAATTATGAACATGCACTTTCATTATGTTTCGGGAACTAAAAAAGATGGATTAAGAAAAGAAAATAATGCAGCAGAGTCTAAGATCTTCCTGCGTTTCGTCACCGCCTGACGGGTAAATACGAACCCAGTTTGTTATCATAGGTTTTCTGTTGAAGCACATAGATTTCTCAGACTTAACCATCACCACAGTCATCATCATCATAGTCTCATCAAGTAACCGGAATTTGATGTGTGAAATCAGCGGAGTTCCCCTTGACGAAATCTCCAGACTATATTTCTTTGCGGTTTTAAACAAGATCCGCTCAACACTCTTTTGCTCCTTAGAGGGTTAAACAGCCTCATCTTCCAGACAATCTGCTCCTGACATGCTGACGAGTGATAAACACAAGTGACAGATGCGACTCACGTTGATTTGTTGTGTATAATCAGAGGCTCCTTGGGCAATTTGTTCTGCGTTTGTTAAGTCCGAAGGAGCGAACCAACAGAAAACAAACGACTTTCTGTATTTGGAAAGTAAAGTTTGTTGCTCTTCCGGGCTGTAATTGGTGCACACTCCTTAGTCATAAACATCTGAGACACGTATTTCACTTGAATCCTCCAATGTTTCCTGCACTCTTCCTTGTTTGTGTTTGTACATCAACTTAAGAGCAAAGGCCTTTCTTGGCCTTCCTTGATTTCATTTGAAAAGCTCTCTGTTTAACCATATGTTAACACTGTTCTTACATAACAGATATTATGAAATCGTTAACCCTGCGTTGACCAGGTCCAGCTGGGAGAAAGGCCAACCGGTTCACCTCCGTCTCAACCCAGCATGGATCAGACCACCAATCATTATCTGCTTAACCTGGGGGATCTCGAGGAACCAAATACTTAGGGGCCTCCGCAAGATGTGTGTGTACAAATACATAGTTTGTCTATGCAAGTGTGTGCACGTGTGTGTGACTTCCATGTAAAGATGCTGATAGTCTTCCTGACCTTGGAGGGTTTAGGCTCTGGGTTGGGTATTAGCAGGTTAATATCACCCTAAAGGTTGAGAAGAGTGACCTCAGTCACCCGGCAAACTGTCCCAAGAACCCTCTGACCCTTTGTCAGTCAGATTACACCAGGTGGGTGGAGGGTGGTGCAGGGTAAAGACGACCATAGATGAAGACCTTCTGCCGGTTTTATAACCTCCACACCTTTCATTATGCAATGTCTCACTGGTGTAGATTGACATCTTATATTGCAGATGTGAATTCCCAGAGGAAAACTTTGTTTCTTACGATCGTCTTTTCTTCTAATCGTCTTATGTGACTTTTCTTTTAGATCTCAGTGTTATCTCAAGAGCTGATTATTTAAGACAAATTTAAGATCAGTGCAGTGAGACAAGAAAAAATGTTTTTTGGATCTTCAATTGG
>JAJHUR010082192.1:0-10939 GCA_027495735.1 Lutjanus campechanus
CGCTGTTTTAAACAAGTAAAAACAGCAACATCCGGGATAGCAAATTATTGTTTTTTTTGTTTGTTTGTTTGTTTGTTTGTTTGTTTGTTTGTTTTAAGAGTGACCCCGGCACCCAGGAGTCTGACATCACAATCTGCAAGAGAGAGAGAGAGAGAGAGAGGGAGAGACAGAGAGAATGGATGGTGTAAATACAGGCGGGTGAAGCACGTCACCGTTTCAGGCACATGAAGCTGGATGCAAACCACAAGACTCGCTGAGCCGATCAAATGACAGAGGTGAAAGGAGAAGCTCTGAGTTGAGTTAAAACTCACCATGAAATCTTCTGCAAATAACCAAATTAAAGGGTAACTTCAGTATTTTTAAACCTGGACTTATTTACTCATGTTTTTTGTGTCAAAGTGACTACTGGGGACAATCATTTTTGAAACTGGTAAATTACTAGGTGAGAACTCTGCGAAAGAGTTTGTTTTTTGCCCCTGACAGGCTCAGATTGTATTTCTAGGTGTCTTGACAACATAATGGAAAGGATCATTACGAAGACAGAACTTTAGTTAAAGAGTAAGATCCTTTTTCTTTAAGCATAAACATCCACCAGACTCCATTTACAAAAACAGTAATTTTATCATCGTGTAACATACTTCAAACTGGACAGAAACCAAATAAAACTCACTGAAGCTGTCTTGGTTCACCTTCCTGCTGCTCCAACAATCATCTCTGGTTTGGTCGAAACAAACCCTTAATTCACAGAAGTAGATGTGAAAATACTCTGGCTCGACACGCCGTTTCTCCCTGCTGCTTCTCTGATGTCCGACCCCCCTTCTCGCTCCTCCCCTGACATTTTCACATCCAACGCAGTGGACTAAAAGCTTATATCGACCAAACCAGAGTTGCGTGGAACAGTGGAAAGACAAGTTGCAGCAGTCTCGCTTAATAATGGACCAATTTTAAAAAATTATAATCCCCATTCGTAACAAAAAAAAAAAAAAAGGAAACAGGGTCCAGGTTGAGGAAATACTGAATTTATTCTTTCAAGTCCAGCCAAAGCATAAAGTACAATAAGTTTTATATGCATTTATAAATCTGACTGTGGTGAAAATCTTGTTGTGTGCATCCACCCAAAGCAATCACATCACGCAGCGAAGGCAATGCAGCGAGGTGAGTTTAGAGGCACATCCAAGCACGAGCAGGTAGTGGAGTTATCAGGGATTATTTGTTGTCTGACTGTTTTTTTCTTTTGGCCTTTTTTGGTTTAAACTTACTGAGCCTTAACTAGATGGTAAAAGCTCAAGTCTAGAGCAGCAACAATTAATTGATTATTGAATTAACTGCAACTAAACTGATAATCAATTTATCATTTTGAGTGATTCTGTTTTACTAAAAAATGTCCAAATACGAATATTTTTTTAGTTTCTTTACACCTTTCTGACAGTAAACTGAATATTTTTGTGTTTTGGACAAAACAACATCTGAGGACATCATCTTGGACTTTGGAAAACGATGATCAACATTTTTCACCATTTTCTGACATTTTATGGACCAAACCACTTATCAGTTAATTGAGAAAACAATCAACTACTCGAGCGTGAACATAACTCCATAACTCCACTAACAGCACCAAAGCAGAAAATGCACCTTTATTGGAACACATGGAAGCTGAAGCAGAAATGTTATGGGTGGAGAATCAGCTGACTGGAGGCTGAATGAAGATACCATCCCTCACAGCAGCACCCCCAACAATTCAGGTTTTAAAATAATACTAAGTATTATTACACATCATTCTTATAATGGGACCCTGTATTTGTGGAGAGTTCTCTGTGCTTTGTGACAAAAGGAGCCTGCTGGTTGTAAAAAGTGATTTAAATGTTTAGAGTACAACACAAGATGGTGACGCAGAGAATTAAAGAAAAGAAGGAGTCAATGAACTTTACGAGGGTCTGATGTTTCCATGAGAAGTTACATTTTATTGGCCTCGTTGGAGAAAGTCTGTGTCGACCCAACCTCCAAGGAGGTCAGAGGTCACAGTCACAGCTGGAACAGCTAATGACTGAGGATCTTCCTGAAGGACACTTAATCGTGAAGGGTGGATGCTCTCTGACTCGGGGGCTTAAAGGGATAGTTCGGAATACCTGAAGTGGGGTTGTATGAGGTGCTTAGCGGTAGTCGGTGCATTAGCTACGGTAGATGCCAGTTGGCAGGTCCTCAGTCTGGAGAAGCAGAGAGGGGTACTGGCAAATGAGAATAGAATATTTTCACAGCTTTACTTTGCCATCAGACAGTCTTTTCTGGTGAGAAACTTCCATTATATGAGTTAAATGTCGCTCTCTCCAAACCAACCCAACTCCATAAGCGAGATCAGTCATTTTACCTGGCAGCTGCTGGTATACCGCTGCCTCAATATGTTTATTTTGTTTGTGTTTTTGTGTGAATTCGTTGAGAATAGTTTGGATTAACCAAAGTCACACAATGACACAAACTGACTAACAAATCGAGGCAGGTGTAGACCAGCAGCACCCGTGTTCTGTGAGTTAAAATGACTGATTTTGCCTATGGAGATTGGTTGTTTTTTTTTAAGGTGGACCTTTTTTTTGTAAGTGGCTAAAATACCTTTTGTTGCTGACCCTGTCCACAGCAGCTCATACCTCAGTTTCCGTGCTGGTGCTCCTCTTTGCATCTCATAACCAGGGGCGTGCTGCCCGTCATCTACTGTAGCTTATACACTGACTGTAGATAAATACCTCACACAATCCTAACATTAAATAATCCAAACTATCCCTTTAAACCGCCTGCCTTTTCTCAAAGTCACCTGTCAACATTTTGTGTTTCCTTTCCTCATCAGATCAGCTGATCGTCATCGATGTCCCCGTCTTACCTGCTGGCTTTGAAGCCTTTGAGCTTCTGGACAAAGAAGTTCTCCAGAACCTCGGCACACTGGTAGAAGGGAGAGTCGCTGGGGTTGTAGTAGCGGCAGTTGTCGAAGATTTTGGTCATGTCCGCTACGAACTCTGTCAGCTTGACGTACTCGCGCTTCTGTAACCTCTCCTCCATGGTGGAAAGGTCTGAGAGAAGGGGGTTTAAAAATACATTTGGTTAACGATTATATGTACAGTATGTAACAGAATTGAATAAAGAAACCCTACAAATTGAATTGTGAACTCCTGCCAAAGACAAACATCACATACGAGGAAGCAGCAGATAAATATCTGGCTTCTCTAATCGACTTTGTTCCACAAATCAGCATGTCTGCTTTAAAGTAATTGCAGCCTATGTGTGTTTGACAGACGTTCAAATATGCTTCCTGGGAGCACAGTTCATCACTTTATATGTGACAGCAAAAATCCAAACCCGCTGCCAGCATTAACCTCGATCTGCTCAGCCTTCCAGATCAGTTACTGAGATCTGACCGATTAGTCATTCCTGAGGAGAGCGTCATTATCCCGACGTCATTATCAGCGTGTCAAATAGGTCGAGCTCGTCCGTTAAAAGGAGCCTTCAGTGTCACTAACCTGGTTAAATCAAGACAGAAGTCAGATTGAGTTAGCGAGGAGGCTTCATATAATCTGCTGCTGCCAGTGGTTTGCTCTGCACGGCGTCCCCGGGGCTGCGTTTTAAACAAACATATCCGACTCTTAACCTCCTTAACCCCCACCCAGCTGGCCAGGGGCTTACGAACCCTCACGGTCAATATCAAAGACCTCCTTCTTCTCCGTCATCAGATTTCATCTCCAAACCCTCCAAAAACTACCAACGGCTGCGGCTACACCAGCCAAATGCTTTTTTTTTTCTTTCATTTTTTTTTGAAAACCAACAAGGTCTTTTTCTTGCGGTGGAAGGGGAGCGGGGAGGACTAGAGTTTCCAGGACGGGGCCAACAGGAGCTGAGTGTGGGGCTGGTCCCTTTCCACAGGGAGCCCGGCAGACCCCGGACCAGCTCATTAACGGTTTGTTTGTGTGGAAGTTCAAAAAGGCCCTGTTGACGTAAGTCCCCATTTACATGGGCGGTTTGATCTGAGTTGGAGGGCTTCCTCCCTGCTGGCCTCCTGGTGGCTGTGTTTGAGCTTTAAGATATAGAGACTGGGTGTTACTTCCAGTAAGGAGCTGCCTGCAGCTTCATAATTGCCTAAAGCAATTATGAAACGAAAACAGCACTCCTGAGGCAAATCTTAATCTTCCGAAGAGGGATCCCAAACCAAGTCTTGGTAACTCAGTATTGGGTATCTGCTGATTCACGAGAATCTTTATATTTTCCTTCGTAGCAGAGCCACAAAGTGCAACATCTGAAGTTTGCCAAACCACAAACGATATGATGTTTCAAGCCTGAAGAGCTCTGCATTCACAAAATATAGCCTGGACCACTGCTTTCCTTCAATAGGTCCTGTGATGATTCGTATTGTGTCCTTTTAGTTATTTTGTAGGATATAATCCAGGTCGGCAACTTTATGGATTATTGTCATCATCGATTGATGATAATTCTTCGACTGAATCCATTAATCATTCATCATTAGGAATATAGGCACATCATCGGCTAAACACATTAAAATGTAATATTGGTACCAACTCAAAATGAACACTTCTGTCCGGTGACAGGCTGATGAAATGACTCTTCAACTATGCACACGTGATGCAAGTATGTCTATAGTGTGGCAGTTTTCTGAAGTGTCCCAAAGAGGCAGAAAAAATGGTATTTGCAATGAGTGCTCAGCGTCTGTCACACGAGGAGTAGCCAAATCACATTCCTTCAACACTATAAATTTCATCTTTAAAAGGGACAGTTCACCCCAAAACCAAAATTTTCCCCTCAACTGTAATGTCTCTTTCCAGAAATCATGACTCAGTAACTCCAGATAATTCACAGACCTTGTTGTAAGCAGTTTGATGTAGGAACTACTTTTTGTCTAGTACAAAGAACGTAGCTCCAGTAGACTGCCGTAGAAACAATAGTTCCTACATGAGTGTCATTCAGTTATATTACATTGGAGAGAAGGCAGACATCTCTAAGGCCGATATCTCCAAAACTGTCTCAATAGATAAACAGCACGACAGGACAAAACGTGGGGTGAACTGTCCCTTTATGAGCCATCATTACCACCAGTTGCAATTAAGTGGAAAAAACATGTGCGTATATTTCTGTCCTCCTAAATGAAACGGAAAATATCATATTGGCAAAAATACAATATTGTGCATCTTTATTTAACAAGTCTGTGAAATGGCAGAAAATAGCCAGTTGCTCATTTTGACTCAACCAAGAGTCCAAATATATTCAATTAACAAGAATACAAAAGAGACGAAAGCAACACATTCTTACATCTGAGAAGACTGAACCAGAAAATGATTTGGTGTTTCACCTTAATAAATGACTTTAATGATTATTTGATTATCAAAACTGTTGACAAATAAGTTTTGGCTCACAAAGAAACTCACTGAAACAGATAACAAGGACCACTGACAGCCCCTGTAACAGGAGAATGTTTTTTATCATTTATTTTATATAAAGTGCCATTTTTCACTTTAATGACTAATTAAGTTGATTTAATATAGTTATCTATAGTAACTATAACATATTTCTAACTTATAATTGTTAAAAATATCAGTGAAAGTTTACTGTGTCAGTGCCCTGGCATCATTTTGGACAATAACGTTTATTGTTAAACTGTATAATATCCTGCCCACAACACATATCTTCGTCACCACATTTGAGGGATGCAGAAAGATGTGTTAATGTATATATTCTGCATTCTGTTTAAGATACAGTAGCCGGGAAACATTCAGTTACAAACCGTGTTGTCACTGTTGACTGTTGTGCTTGTGTGTGTTATGAAGGCAAAGCTTTTTTTACTCATGTCCTCCACTCACCCATTGGTTCCTTGATAACCCTGTAGTAGTCCGGGGCGTCATTTGTGTCCACTGGCTCCAGGAACGGCCACGCCATTTTATGTGCCTGCGGGAGGAGGGAGGGGCCGGCGGGGAGAGATAAAGAGAAAGACGAGACACTTGAGAAAGCTGAAACCGACGAGGAACAACAAACAACACCATGAAAATGACACTGAGAGCAGGTGGGTCAACACAGATGTTCTCTCCCGCTTTCTTCCCCACTTCTATCTCCCTCTCTGTCTCACACATACGCAGACTGCTGGAGAACGAAAAGAGAAGGAAGAGAAAAGAAAGGGAAGGTAGAAAAAAGAAAAACGCTGAGGCCAGGCAGCTGTCCAAGTAGCGCTCTGGGGAGCAGAACCCATCAGATAAGATGGACACAGAGGACTTTTGTTTGCTGCTTTTACACTGTAGTGCTGCGACGAGGAGTTAGAGTGAGTAATAAAACTACCACTTCAGTGCTGCTGCTGCTGCTGCTGCTGCTTCAGGTGCAGTTGAGTCCCCAAAATTCAGCTTATCCACCAATCTGATTGTCAAAATAGAGTTTTATTTTATTTCTACAACGTAATTTTTCACCGGTGTATAATAAAAAAGTGGACCTGGGCAATTAAACGGTGATGATATGCATCGGCAATATACACTACATCACCATCAATGAGAAAATTGTTCAATAAAATGTTCAGTAGTTTGTAACAATCCACAATGAAAGCACATGGAAAATTCGCCCCGGCTCATCAACAACCATCATATTCCTTGATAATGGTGCGTTCAACGAGTGGCACGCAGCCTGTTTGCATGCTTGCACAGTTGACACTGATGGGAATGTAATTAGTTCTGCAGGTTACTGGCTCAAAAATCATAGAACAGCTACTGGACAAATGAACATTTTTACCTGGTGACAGTGCTGGTGGACAAAACAATAATTCTTACATTAACGTGTGGACCAGATTTCATAACAATCCATCCAAAAGTTTTTGAGACATTTCATTGAAAACCACAAATGTTAACTTCATGGTGGTGCACGACAAAAAGTCAAGTGATCACTGAAGTCAGTGGGTCAATTTCCGTAAAGTTGATGATGACAAAAAAATATTCAACAGCCAAACAGCCAATCATTTAACAGCTGTGTTGGTCAGTTGCACCATCAACGTGACACAACAACTGAAACATTGTGGAGTAAGAAAACAACAGCAGATGGTGAGGAATTGTTAACATAAAAATATATATAGGTCAAGTCTATTAAGTCTATTACCTCTTTGCCTTAATAGATGATGTGGCTAAATTCAAAATGAGGCAGGTAATTTCAAAATAAAGTGGTAAAAGTCAACCATTTCCTCCTGGTCTTTATTAAAAATAGGTCAATAATTATCAGTATTGACTCAAATGAAACATCTTGTTGTAATAAATTTTTCAGCTAGATCGCCCAGCCCTATAAAAAAAATATCACAGCACTCTCTCTCTCTCTGACTGGAGTGTTTTACACCTGGGGTGAGTGAAACGATCCATCCTGACTGCAGAGCTGCTACGTCACTGCCCTCAGTAAGCACACGTGTTTCACCTGTAAGGAACGCAGCGTTCTCCGCAGGCCCTCGTAGTCCTTGTCGGTGAGCGGCGTGAAGACCGTCATGGCGTCCTCCGTCGACTGGCATTGCGGGCACACGTATTCGTCGATGTGGTTGGCCTCGCTCTGCAGGATGCCCACGCAGCGACCGTGGTACCAGTTCTGGCACCGGTCGCAGCCGATGTAGAACCTGAGAAAACAGAGGATGCGCATTTTCAGATCTGATGTGGGACTCAGGGTTCATACGGCTTTTAAAGGACCAGTGTGTAAGATTTAAGGGGATTTATTGCCAGAATGTGGCAGAAATGGAATGTGATATCCATAAATGTGTTTTCATTAGTTGTACGGACACCTGAAAATAAAATACAGATACGGCCTTCTATGCTTTTCTCAAGTTCTTCTACAGGTTTGTGAGGCGATGTATTTGCAGTGTACAACCTCACTGCTAGATGCCACTAAATCCTGCAAATACCTTTACACCCACAACATTCAATGTACATTGTTCTCATTTACTTTGATCGTACGTTTTGATCATGATTATTTAATGCTTGCTAATTATCCAATAAGGGATCACCACAGCAATTATCTAGCTATGAATGACAAATATGATGCCGCATTTGTTTTATGTCAGATAGTCAAAGATTTTTGGTTCACATGAGTGATTGTGTAGATGAAACACTGGATTATATTGAAAATCAAGTAAAGTCAAAATTCTCTGATTACAGCTTCTTAAATGTGAATAATTTTTGGTTTCTTTGCTCCTCTATGACAGTAAAATTAATATCTTTGTCTTGTGAGTAAAACGAGACATTTTGAGTGCATCATCTTGGACTTTGGGAAACACTGGTTGATGTTTTTCACCATTTCTGATATTTGAACACAAACGTCTATTAAACCATAAATTAAGAACATAATTGACTGATTTATCGACTCGGAAAATAATCGTCAGTTGCAGCCCTAAAATTTTGGTTAAGTAAAGTAAAAACACATATTACTTTTTCACATGACTAATTTCTACATTTAATCCGCTATTTTTGTCGGTTTATAATCAAACCAACTTGTAACTAGAGATGAAACGATATGAAAATTTCATGTCATACTTATAGTGACCAAAATGATCACATTATTACAGTATCGATACTATTAGTGCCATCACATTTGCTTGACTTGTTCTGTTTAAAATGTATGTTCTACATGACCTCAACCCATTTCCCCGTTTATTACTGTCCGGTTTGCCAAACATTAGAACATGTACCCCCACACAGACACACACACACTCGTGCAGCTCCTTACTGGGACTCGTCGTACGGCGTCTGACAGATGCAGTACAGCTCCTCCGTGCTGCCCTCCTGTCCCCGTTTACACTCCACACAGATGTAGTCGTCCATCTTCTTGGCCTCCTTCTCTGTGATGCCCACACAGTCTCCGTGATACCAGTTTGTACACAGGTCGCAGCCGATGTAGAACCTTTACAGAGAAAAAGGATCATCAGTAATGACGACAGATACTGACTAGTTACAGAACAGTGTCAATAAATACATCAAACTTTATCATGTTTTTTTTTTTAACTAGAGCTGCAACGATGAAAATAATCATACATCTCAGCCATAATTAAAACCTCTCAAACTGACTAATGTTTATAATTAGGGTGTCATAAGTCTGACCTGTGTTGGGAGGGTTTCTACTAGAGATGACAACAATTTATCAATGAATGATTAATTGCCCGTTAAGAATTTGATCAAGTCAAATTTAACTGATCTACTATCAAATAAAGAATTAAATATAAGAGATTATTTTTATGAGCACATGCTGCAATTCTTCTGATATTCAGTTCGGTATGTTTAATATGTGGGCCTTTGTGTCTTAATATGTTTCATAGGCTGTCAGAGAATATGTAATATGCACATGTTGCTGTGGAAATAAAGCACTGCTTGAGGCGGGAAAAACTTATTTAGCATTGTTTGTTTTTTAATGATTAATTGATTAATTCATTGACTTCTTGGCAGATTTTTGAGACCATATTTAACATTTGAGTCCAAATAGCTAGATTCTATGATGTATATTAACGCTTTTAACATCCAGCTGTTAACATATATGTCGCATTCTGATTGTGTAGGTGATTATGTTGCCAAATATTTGATAGAGGCAATCAAATCGATTACTTCCACACAGGCAGCTGGATGAGGTTCCACTGTCAAACATCTCTGTCCAAACAGGAAGTAAACTAACTGGTGCTATCATATTATTCTTGCTTTAACATATTGAATAAATAACATTATATTATTGTTCCCCCTCCGCCCCCATATGTTTTAGTCTCTTCTATAAATAAAAACTGAAAAAGAGCTGAAAAAGATAATTGATTTCATTTTCCCAGCGTCTGTGCAGCCCTGTTTATTTCACTGTGTCCATGGCAACGACATTTACTTTTCTGAGAACTACATCACTTCATAACTCATGAATGTTCACACAAGCTTCATATTTGGTCATCTGTGATGCTGTGTATATCAGGAATTCAAAGACACTGACACATTTTCTTTCAAAAGATAAGTTGGCCGCAGATGTCCAGATCTGGTGCTGTGACGGTGGACGTGTTAGAAAACCTCTCTGGCGGTGACGTGTGTGTGCGTGTGTGCAGTTGCATGGCGTACTTCTTTCTGTGCTTGTGACAACATCAGGCCTGCGCTCTCTCACAATGTGGTAAACATTTCGGCTGCGCTGGCTGCCTGCTCCATATGGCATGACAAACATTTGGCTTGTATTATCAATTTGTTTTTAGAGATCTTGAATTTTATGTTTTACAAAATCAAACAGAGGAAATAGTCTGGAAACACAAATAGTATTTTTTCCATAGTTATCCAGACCTGGGAACTCAAATTCCATGCTGTGTAGGAACTCTGGGACTACTGAGTTTCATTAAATGATTTCTTTGTTTAATGGTGAGTGGTACTGGGCAAAACCCTGCATATCGTCTTATAAGTGGCCTGTGAGAGTGACCTGATGTGATAACAATGGCACAGCTCTGAGTACAGGGGTCAAATCAGGGGAAATTGTATAAGTCCATCATTTGGTTTATTGTAATGTAAATTATTTATGGCCTCTCCTGTTTGTGAACACACTTGTAACCCCAGACTCCCTTCATAAATTTCGCCAGTTTGAGTTATTCAGTGAGAAGAAACTTAAACTTTCTTATTTATTTGAGCCTTCTTGTAAATTCTGCAGACATTATTTCTTAAGGTATTTGTCCCAGCGTATTAATGGCTACTACTGTTGGGCCACCAATTAAAATCAATGATGCATTTTTGTATGTTTGTATTGTATCACGTATGGTGTGAAAACATCAGATTACACACAGTCAAAAAAAGTAAGTGTGTGTTGTGCTCATAGTTCAGTTCTAAAATTCTAGCGCACCACAGAGCTTCTTCTCTGTTAGGCTGCTGACAGCGCAGGTAAAACATGAGGCTCACTGTGTGTTGATAGAAGAGTTTAGTATGGCGCTGAACAAAAAAAAAAA